>QANX01001695.1:53641-141451 GCA_003254975.1 Ochetophila trinervis
AAGAATGAGGATATAAATCCTACGAAGGCTTCTCATCCGGGGATGACCCCCTCAGACTTAAGGCTGGCCCGTGAAGAATGTGCCCAGCTCTTGGCCCAGGGTCTCATTGAACCCACTATCTCTGATTGGGCTTGCCATGCCTTTTATGTTGAAAAAAGGTCTGAGGTCATCCGAAAAAAGAAAAGACTTGTCATAGACTACAAACCTTTAAACCTCTTCCTAAAAGATGACAAGTTTCCTCTTCCGAAGATCCAACCCCTGTTTGCCTAGCTTCATGAAGCAAAAATCTTTTCTAAATTCGATCTTAAAGCTGGATTCTGGCAAATTGGGATTGAACCTGTTGATAGGCCCAAAACAGCCTTTTGCATACCTAATGCCCAGTACCAATGGACTGTTCTCCCATTTGGGCTCAAGGTTGCCCCATCTCTGTTCCAAAAAACAATGTTAAAATATTTGAGCCTATCCTGAATAACACTCTCGTCTACATAGACGATATCCTCTTGTTCTCCAATACTCATGAAGAGCATCATGCTCTGCTGACTCAGTTTTTGGATATATCTCAGCACCATGGCATCATGCTTTCTGAGCAAAAGAGCTTTCTAGCTCAACCTTCCATTGATTTCCTTGGATTGCATATCCATGACGGAATCTATCAACCAGGAGATCATCTGACACAGGAGCTGGTTAAATTCCCAGATGAAAATCTTACCCAGAAGCAGATTCAGCAATTCTTGGGCATTATCAACTACGTAAGGGATTTTATCCCCAAGGTAGCTCATCATATGAGTAAGTTCTCTGCTCTGCTAAAGAAAAATCCTCCTCCCTGGAGCTCTACCCAGACTCAAGCCGTAAAGACCCTTAAGGAGATAGCTGCTCATCCACCTCCTTTGAAGATCCCTGGCACAGTGGAACGGATCCTACAAACTGACGCCAGTGATGATTATTGAGGAGCCATTCTCCTTGAAGAAGATGAACATGGAAAACGACATTATTATGCCCATGCTAGTTGACAGTTTTCTCCAGCAGAAAAGCACTACCACACCATCTACAAGGAGATCCTTGCTGTGAAATATGGTATTAAGAAATTTGAATTCCATCTGCTTGGATACCATTTCCTGATCAACATGGACAATTCGTCCTTTCCCAGAGTCCTTGATTTTAAAAATAAAGTTCTTCATGATAAGCAACTTCTTCGTCTCAAGGACTGGTTCTCTAAATATGACTTCTCTGTCAAGCATCTTAAAGGACAGGAAAATTTGATCCCAGACCTTCTTTCAAGGCCTTTTCCCATGAAACTCATTTCTCACATATCCTATTTTTCCCTGATTATGATGGCCAATCCTCCTCATCTCTCTGATCGAGTGACTATCCAGAGAAACCTTCCTCCAGATCTTAATGATCATTTCCCCCCAGACATCATCCTTGCCTATGCAAAAGAAAAAAGAGCTACTTATCTGTACCATGTGCTCCATTGTCTTGATCAGCCCCATAGAGCCTATATATGGAGTGATAAGTTATATTCTACAGTCCCATTCTACTTTGATCCAAGGCTGACTTTCACTGATGAGCTTCTCTGGTATCAAATGGTGTTGTATTACAGAGCATTCTGTTGCTCTTGTCTTCCCTACTCTTCCTCTTTTTGATCATCTGATAAATACCAACAACCATGACTCCCTTCTCTGGACCTTTCTAGAATGGTTTCACAACCTTCAATGGTGGAGGGAAGAACTATACAAGATTCTTCAGCACAAGAACTTATGGAAGCTCCCGCCAGACAAACAGAATGAGACATCATCAATCTTCATACTTCATAGGCCATACTACTTCAATAAAACAACTGGCAAATTATGGGCTCAGGGAATGGCATATGAGTGGGCCACTGTTTCAAAGACCCAATTAACCACCACTCAGAAGCCTTTACTTCAAGACTTACTTCGAGAAATCAACAACCTTGATGAGACTTCAGGACCTGATGAAGTCCTCATTATCCCTGACCATTCTCCTCCAGGCCCATGTCTGGAAAATTCTGGCCCATTAAGGACCCTCGATCCAGGCCCTTCCAACCCTACTAACCCTACTCCTATGGATCTAGGCCCCTCTGGTGACTTTGATAATCCTACTGATAGGCACGGTGATATCTCCCAGGCCTCTCCTAACTTTCAAAATTCTCTGTTCCAAGATTCCCAGGATCCCTATGACGATCATTTTGACACCTGGATGGATCACAATATAGGACCTCAGTGGAAGACAGACAGCTCACGTGATACTGCTACTCCACCTTGGTGGAAGGGTTTTGGGCGAAGTGCATCTTTGGATTCGGATGACTCAGACTACAGAAATCTTAACGTGTCGCCCAGCTAGAATAGCATGTGATGCTTTCGGTGGCCTTTACTTTTTACTTTTACTTTTCCCCTCATGTAATTGATTATTTTGCTTTTACTTCTTCTTTTTGCTTTCCCCTTCTGCTTTTACCCAGGGTAAAAGTGTTTGTAATGATGCCCTCTCCGGCTATATAAGGAGTCCTGTTCTCTCTTGTTTCTCAAGAGGAAAATCAAATAAAAATTGTCTGGTTTGCTATTTTTAAAGATGTCCGGCTAAATTCTCTCTTTTCTTTCTCAAGGTTCATTTACTATGTCTTGTTCATCACCATCAGAGATGTTATGAGTATGTTCTGCACTTGCCCTGCAAAAAGAATCTGGTGCACTAGAAATTACATTAGTCTTTTGATTCTTCTGTAGTTCAGGTTTTTCTCAGTAGTAGTACTGCTCTAAGAGGCATGAGATTTTGTGTGTCCAAAAGTGACTTTGTGTGTCTCGAGCATACCTGAGTATTACCAGTGCTGTGGAAACTCCTAACCACTCATAGGTAATTGTTCCATATATAAGTTCTCTTAATTTTTATTTAGATTATTATCCTCTAATTTTCGCTATATTAAACCCCACCAAAAAGAATAAAAAAAATTTCATCATTGAATTAAAACACCTCTGCATAAATTAATAGAAACATGCTTTGAAATTAAGTTTCTATTCCACTGCCCTGCTTGGATCTAGAAGATAAACAGCATGGTTTTCCGATAAACCAAATGAAAACAAAATCTTTCAGTAAAAAATAAAAAATATAAATATAAATAAAAATAAAAAGCCACATGGAGAGCAGATCTATTACAGAGTCCCACAAGAGTCACAAAAGAGCAAGCCATGATTATTGATTGATGAGGCATAACAAGTGAATGAGACATTTGCTTCGACGAGGCTTTGGACTGGGACCACAAAAAAATAGGTCTGACAAAATTACATGGGCTTTAGTTTCATTTTTGCTCTTTTTATTTTTCTTTAGGCACGTGTACTTGCTTTGCAGTCACGTGAATATGTACATGTACATGTTACTATGCTACGTGTGCATGTGTATTCAATTTTATTTTATTTTTTGATAATATGTGCATGTGTGTTCATGTTCTTAAATAAGAGTTCTCCATTTTGATATCAGTTGTTGATGGTTGGTATTTACCGAAAATATATATATCTTGATGTCTGGGTGATTATTTAGTTTTACTTCTAATCACTTTTTTTATTATTAATGGCAATTACAAAAGTTATTAGAGGTAAAATTACATAATTACCCAACCATCAAGAGTTTTTGTATTAATGGCAATTGTATGAGAATATTCCCCATAAGTTTTGAACATACTATTAACTTTGTGCCAAAATTAAATCTATAAATTAATTAGAATTTTTAATTTGGCTTTTCTAATTTATTTTTTTAGCAATGAGTATATAATTAAGTTAGGTTTCTAATATTTTTTTAGTAATGCATATGTAATTAAGTTAGGGTTTAATGTCAAATCAATCTTTTAAATTCAACTTAGTTTAGATTCCAACAGATTTAAATGACCTCACATTTTTGTGAAAAAAAAGTCAGAAGAGAGGGATGATGAGTTTTGGTGGTCAATGGCATGACTGGTTAATGGTTGAAAGAAAAAAAACAAAAAACAAAAACAACAACTTCAAAAGAAGAATGTGAGAAATTAATTTCCAATTTTCATAACATATTTTTCGTTGCAACTTTTATATTTACTTTTGCTCCTATATTACAAATTGAAAATCAAAATTATTTTTATATGGAAAACTGAAATTATCTCAAAACTATCTTCTAAATGATAGTGGGTTATAAATGGCTTAGAAGACATCTTAATTAATAATTTAAAATTAAAAACTCAAATGAAAATGCTATGTCCCTGTATCTTTCTACGTATCAAATTTGCTTGACAAACCCAAAATACATCCAATAAATTTAAAAAAAAAAAAACCTGAAGTTATTATTATTATTATTAGTATTAGTATTATTTTTGGTAATGACCTTTGAAGTTATTTTTGTTGGCACTGAGTAAAATTATTTAACATGAATGGTCCACATGAAGTCTAAAATTAAAAATTATGAGGATGTATTTGAATATAGAAGCAACAAAGATGGTGGGGATTAGGTGGCTTAGGTACAGAATGTGACAATTTTTAAAATTTTTAATTTTTTTTTTTTGGGTAATTGAAACAAAGAGTTGTTTTGTTTTTTGATGAAACAAAGAGTTGTTGGTAAGTCACATGGACACTTTTGCTAATTCACATGGACCTTCCATCATACTTCCTTTTTTATTCTTTTTACTTTTTTGTTGCACTGCTATAAGGTCCTCAGATTAAGATTCACCATCTTCATCCCAGACACAATCTAAGCGCAATATAATAGAAAGGGACCGTATAAGCAACTTTTTGCAGTCTACTATGAAATACCATTCTTACCCTTTTACTACTATTTTAAATGATAATTATATATTTTTATAGATATGTGTGTGTTATAAATTTAAATAAGATATAAGTTTTATTCCAGTAAAAAGGGTAAAAAAAATTGATGTCACATCTTGTTTGGGAAGAAATAAATAATGATGCACTATATTGACACTCTAATTTCAAATTTTCAATATTACCAAAAAAAAAATAGTTTCAAATTTTCAAAATTAGGGACAATGCTATTCATATTATTATAAGATTGATTTATATATATATATATTGTTTGATACTTTATATGTTATCTTTTTTTTTAATATATGACATTTTTATCAGTGCTAGCCTCAAAATCTTATGTTTTCTCACATAACTTTTCTTTTGTAATTTTCCTTCAATAATAGGTAGTAATTAGAAAATGTGACAAAAGCATCCAATTTAGTCTTTAATATTTTGTAATTTCAATTTTGAAAACTTTTCTTCGGAAAAAATTAAAAAAATTATGTAATTTAATTTTTTTTTTAAATTCTTACAAGATATTTATGCCGCGCTTCTAGACAAAGAAAATCCAACAATTTCCAATCAGGTTGATTTCGTCAACAAAATTTCAAAATCTAACCCGAAATTTTCGTCTACAGACCCGAATAAAAAAGTATTTGTATATTCAAAAACAAAATAACCGACAAATCTCATTTCCAATATTTTACAAAAAACAATATCCATACCGTTCAACTCCATCCATCCAACGGCATCCAACGGTACGATCTGGAAAAGGAGGGAAAAATTTGTGTCCGTCCGATCTCACAGCCTTGCCCTCCTGATACCCATTATAAGTCCACATTTCCAACCGGATCTCTCTATCCTCAATCCTCACTCACTCACTCACTCTCTCTCTCTCTCGCTCTCTCTCTCTCTTTTACACACTTCTATCATTCAGATCGAGCAAGCGCTACTCGGTCGTCGGAAGTTGCTTCCGGACATCACCGGAATTATCGGAGTCTCGCTTCGGTCCTCGGAAATTCACTGGTACGTTGACTGATTCTTGGATCTGAAATGTTCTTTTTCCCTGTTTGGTTGCCGAGAAAATTAACTCATATCGTGCTTAGAATTTTAAGTTTAGTTTTAGATTCAATTGTCTACATGTTACATAATCTTAGATCTGACAACTAATGTGAGATATTAAATTGAATTGGTTATGGTTGTTTAGAGTTTAGAACTAGGATGGAGTTTTTTTTTCCTTCTGTCATAATTTTACTAATCTGCCAGATGTAGCATTAGGTATTCGGGTTTGCTAAACGTTGCTTTTGTTTTTTGAACTATTCGTATGCAAAACTTTCTTTGCTTGTTGCAGAAAAAGAAAATGAGAGAAATCCTTCACGTTCAGGGTGGACAGTGTGGTAACCAGATTGGATCCAAGTTCTGGGAAGTGGTTTGCGATGAGCACGGCATTGATCCAACTGGTCGATACGTCGGAACCTCTGATCTGCAACTGGAGCGAGTCAACGTGTACTACAATGAGGCCTCCTGTGGACGATTCGTTCCTCGTGCCGTGCTCATGGACCTTGAGCCTGGTACCATGGACAGCGTGAGGACTGGTCCCTATGGCCAGATCTTTAGGCCTGATAACTTCGTTTTTGGGCAGTCTGGTGCTGGGAACAATTGGGCCAAAGGCCATTATACTGAAGGAGCAGAGCTTATTGATTCGGTTCTTGATGTTGTCAGGAAGGAGGCTGAGAACTGTGACTGTCTTCAAGGTATAATTTATATTCGTGGTGTTTGTTGTGCGTTGTTTCTTTTATGAGTGATTATTAACTTGTATCGGCCCTTGGTTTTTGTTACTTATTTTGTGTTCTTGGTTTTTTGTTACTGATTTTGTGTTCTTGGTTTTTTGTTACTTATTTTGTGTTCTCTTACTGTACAGGTTTTCAAGTGTGTCACTCACTTGGTGGAGGTACTGGTTCTGGAATGGGGACTCTGCTGATCTCAAAGATCAGGGAGGAATATCCTGACAGAATGATGCTTACTTTCTCTGTCTTCCCATCACCAAAGGTTTCGGATACAGTTGTTGAGCCCTACAATGCCACCCTTTCTGTTCACCAGCTTGTTGAGAATGCAGATGAGTGCATGGTGTTGGATAATGAAGCCTTGTACGATATCTGTTTCAGGACCCTTAAGTTAACTACTCCTAGCTGTAAGTATAGTTTTTCTTTTTTTCTCTTATGATGTTTTGTGTGACCTACTTGTTTATACTAAACTTTAATTGGTGTTAACTTTACAAGTATGTGCTTTGTTCATCGCATTTTCACGGTTATGGATGCATATTTAGTTGGTTATACAGTGTTATCTTTTGTAATTTGGGTCACATTGTAAATGCTACTGTGAAATAATTAAAGAGAAGATCTAGTTATTTAGTCTTACAGCACTCTTTGGTGCATCATAAGATTTTAAGTTGTGCAGTATAGTGGCATCAATTCATGCAACATCTGAACATCATGTTTATAATTTTTTGTTTTTTTGACATGTTGTTATGTATCTGTTATTACTATGCTTTTTTACTTGTGAACTTGTCTATATTGTCTCTTTGCAAGACTTTGTTGTCACTTAAGATCTCTGGCTTGATAGAAGATTTTCACCTGCAGCCCTAGAACTTGTTTAAGTAATTTCTTTGTAGAGCTGTGATATTTTATATCTTTTGTTGAATGATTTGCAAACTAGGGAGGCACCTACTAAATTTTGCTGCAGAGAGTGAGGTATAAAAAAAGTCTGTTAGGGTTCTTGGTTATGTGAACCGCTTTTGGTGTCATTGATGGCAGATGATTGTTTTTGACTTGTGTTTTATTGGCTTATAAAGGGATGGCGATTTATTTTTTCATGCAAAAGTACTTACCTTTGTTTTTTTTGTTCGCTTTTGTCACAGTTGGTGATCTGAATCATCTAATTTCTGCAACCATGAGTGGTGTTACATGCTGCCTTAGGTTCCCTGGCCAGCTTAACTCTGATCTGAGGAAACTTGCAGTGAATCTTATACCCTTCCCACGTCTGCACTTTTTTATGGTCGGGTTTGCTCCTCTTACTTCACGGGGCTCTCAACAGTACCGTGCGCTGACTGTCCCAGAACTCACTCAGCAAATGTGGGATGCCAAGAACATGATGTGTGCTGCGGACCCACGTCATGGTCGCTACCTCACAGCCTCAGCCATGTTCAGGGGCAAAATGAGCACCAAAGAAGTGGACGAGCAGATGATTAATGTGCAGAACAAGAATTCTTCTTACTTTGTTGAGTGGATCCCAAACAATGTGAAATCGAGTGTGTGTGATATTCCTCCAAAGGGACTTTCTATGGCGTCTACCTTTATTGGGAACTCAACCTCCATCCAGGAGATGTTCAGGCGTGTGAGTGAGCAGTTCACAGCTATGTTTAGGAGGAAGGCTTTCTTGCACTGGTACACTGGGGAGGGTATGGATGAAATGGAGTTTACTGAGGCTGAAAGCAACATGAATGACCTTGTTTCTGAGTACCAACAATACCAGGATGCAACAGCTGATGAGGAGCTTGACTACGAAGATGAGGAGGAAGATGTCCAAGAGATGTAAGAAAATATGAGAGGCTTTGGAGCACTCTATGTGGTTTTATGATGCATAAAAATTGTTTCCTACCTTGATGTTGACTGCATTTTTGCCTTTTTTTCCTTATTAGTTTAAGTAGCTAAAATACTAGAAGCTGGAAGATGTGAAAAAAAAAAGTATGTATGCTGTACTGTACTGTGGCTGGCTTTGCCTTTGTTTGTGATTATCAATTTCAATATCATTTTCCGTTTGGTATATTTGAAATGCCTACTCTCGACTTAATTTGTCTTCCAATTTTTATTTTTATTTTTTTTATTCAATATATCAAGTTGTGGTTACCAAACTTGTTGATTGGTTGTTGCTGTTTTCCATTTAATTTCATGTAATTTTCTTATTCCTTATTTGTGAGTGACAGTTAGAATCAAATGACCAATTCATTCTTTAAGTTTGTAATTATTTAAGCAAGTAAATTTCACGCAAATAGAAAAATGTAGAACTCGGTATCACATAGAACTCAAGGACTATTAATAAACTTCCCAAAATGCTTGAATATTTAGTTCATTTGCATGTCTTGAATCTTGTACGACCAATTACATTAGGACATTGATTAATTAATTACAAAGTACAGATTATTAATTTTATACTTGTCTTTATGTTATGCCTACTGTATATTTTCAAATGAGTAATTCTAAAGTAATGAAAATTGTTTAGTGGAATTTATTCAAAAGGGAAATCCTCCTTCAGAGAAACGTTAATGCTGTTGGGACTTAAAATATTGAAGGGGCTGGCAGGTAGAAGACATAATGGTGGCGTTATCAAGGGGAATTGCTGTTCTTACCCTGTTGTTTTTGCCTCTGTTTTCAAAATGCTCAGCTATTGAAGTTTTTGATCTAAAATTGGAACTCTTTTCTTAACTGAAAGAGCAAACATATTCGTGTTTAAATGCTACTGAATTTACTAATGGAAGATCTTAAAATCCAAGGTCGGAGTTGGCTAAATACTAGTAGAGGACATTTCATAAGGGCTTATTGTTTTATTTATTCTGGTTATAGTATTTAGCTATTATCCGCCTCAGTCCACCTTCAACAAGTTTTTAGCTTTTAGGGAAAATGATGTTCTAATATTTTTATGATTAGGTGATTCTTTTATGAAGAAAAATTCTTTCTCAAGCAATTCTAAGTCTGCTCTATAAAGATGCTCCTTGTTGTTTATTCTTATACATTTTAGTTCGTCTAATTTGTCTTTTCTGTAGTAGTGAGAAAGAAGGTAAGAAACAAAATCAAGCACAAATATGTAATTCTTAATTGTGAGAATTTGTGGATATACAAAATTATGTGTAAGAGAGAGAGAGAGAGAGAGAGTTGCATGGAGTACAAAGTAGAGGATAAAAGAGTTTCAGGAGTTTGTAGGGATGTAAAGAGTTGAACAATAAAAAAATGGTAATTAATATGCTAACAGAAACCAGAATCTGGTTGTATTTTTTTTTTTATACCAAAAAAATAAAAGAAAAAAAGAATCTGGTTGTCTATGACATTATAAATACCCATCACTACAGCATTATGTTCAAGCCATAACAACCTCTGAAGCGAAATTCCTATCTCCATTTGAGAAGCAATTTTTCCAAAGTACTCTATAATGGTAAGTCCAAAAACCCTTGTGACATTTTCTCTCCAGTGGCAACTCTCCTGCTAGCTCTCTTATATGCACATTGTTGCTTCTCATATTTTGCTTATAGGAGTCAAATGATGCTGAATTTGGGAGAAGCAAGAAAAAAGGAGGATTTCTTGCCTGCATGTTTGTTTTTGGTAAGCAACCAAGTTTATTTCTCATAAAAATTTTAAATCAGAATTGCAATGTTAAGTAAGTGGTATGATGTTATGATCAGTAAATGAAGTGGGCACTTTTGTTGTAAACTTGTAGTGTTGGGGGCCTTTGAGAACATGGGATTCGTAGCCAACACCGCAGTCATGGTTCTCTATTTCCATTTTGTGCTGCAATTCGACATATCTGCCTCCGCAAACACTCTTACAAATTTCATGGGTTCAGTTACATTACTCTCACTTGTAGGAGGTTTCATCTCTGATACTTATTTGAACCGTCTCTACACTTGTCTCATATTCGGAACATTGGAAGTACTGGTAATATTACTGAATATTACCTCTCTCTCTCTCTCTCTCTCTTTCTCTGTGTGTATGTGTGTGTGCATATATATATATATATATATCTAATAAGGTTTCATTTTTGTTCTGAATTGCAGGCTTTAGTGATGGTAACTATACAAGCATATGACAAAGATTTGCATCCTAATCCTTGTGGCAAGTCAAGCTGTCTGAAAGGAGATAAAGCAGTAATGTTTTACACCTCCATTTGTCTACTAGCACTTGGTGCAGGTGGTGTCAAGGGAGCTCTTCCAACACTTGGGGGTGATCAGTTTGATCCAAAGGATCAGAAGGAACGAAAACTTCTTGGGCGCTACTTTAATTGGTATTTGCTCAGTACAATACTTGGTTCAATTGTAGGAGTTACTGCCATTGTGTGGGTTAGCATGAACAAAGCTTGGTACTGGGGTTTTTTCATTGGCACCATCACTGCTCTACTTGGATTCATTGTTTTAGCACTTGGGAAGCCTTTCTATCGCTTCCAACCCCTCGGAAACAGCCCAATAGTGAGGGTTGCACAGGTTTTTTTCTTCGATCTGTTTCTTCTCTGTCTTGCCTGTCTACATAGCTTTACATCAGAAAAAGAAATGAATTTCTCTGGCTTTTTCAGGTTATAGTGGTTGCAGCACGAAATAGAAAATTGTCGATACTAGAAAACTCGAATGGACTTTATGAGAACAATGACAAAACTGTAGATTCATTTGAAGAAAAACTCTTGCTTACCAACCAATTTAGGTAATTTATAACTACTACCCCTGGATAGAATGCTTCAATGGCATGACTATATAAAAGTCCACACTTATCCTAATGCCCTATGATATGAAATCTTCTGTGTTCATTATATTAGGTTTCTAGACAAAGCTGCTATTTTTCCAGACGGCATAGCTCCAGAGCCTTGGAAGGTTTGCACAGTCACACAAGTTGAAGAAACAAAGATCCTAATAAGAATGCTACCCATCATAGCTAGCACCATTATAATGAATACATGCTTGGCACAGTTACAAACATTTTCTGTCCATCAAGGGTTCTTCATGGACCCTCATATTGGATCACTGAAATTCCCTACAGCATCGATTCCTGTGATTCCACTAGTATTCATGTCCATTCTCATACCCATCTATGAGTTTTTCCTAGTCCCAATTGCAAGGAAGATTACTGGACATCCATCAGGCATATCTCAGCTTCAACGGGTTGGCGTTGGTCTTGTTCTTTCAATCATATCAATGAGTATTGCAGGCATGGTTGAAGTGAAGAGAAGGAACCAAGGCATTAGAAACCCCATTAGTCTGTTTTGGCTTTCCTTCCAATATGGCATTTTTGGACTAGCAGACATGTTCACTGTTGTTGGGTTATTGGAGTTTTTCTACAAGGAAGCTCCTTCAGGGATGAAATCTTTATCCACTTGTTTTACTTGGTTATCGATGTCTTTTGGGTTTTTCTTGAGCAGCATTTTTGTTGATCTTATAAACTCTGTCACCAAGAGGGTTACACCAAGCAAAAAAGGTTGGCTACAAGGAAGAACCTTGGATGAGAATAATCTGGACCTCTTTTATTGGTTCTTAGCTATCCTTAGTGCCATTAACTTTGCAAATTATCTCTTCTGGGCTTCATGGTACAAGTACAAGAAAGATGTTGGAGAAACTGGAATTGAACCCAAATCACAGAAAGGATTGTTGGGCCTCAGGGAAGAAACCATCAAGGAACATGAAGAGTTTTGATAATTTGTGTGACACAACCATTCAGTGATGGAGCTAGATTAATATATCTAAATAAGTTCTTTCTTCTTCTAATTTTCATTTTAATGCTTTGAGATGTTATAATTTTCTGAAAATTAAATAATGTAAGGATTTTGTTGCTGCTAGCTAGATTTATGAAGAAGAACTTTGATGCTACATAAGGCTTACAAAGACTTTTGCTATATCTACACAATGCAACCAAAAAAATAAAAATAAAGTAAAAAGAAATAGATTGGACAAAAATGTTATGTAGAAAATATCAAATACATACCTATATATATATATATAGGAGAAAAATTAAAATTGGAAAGAACAATTCTCAAAAATCAATTGGCTGTTGTTATAGAACATATGCAATTGCAGTGCACAAAATAGTGGGAGTGGGAAATTGTGTGCCATCCACATGATTTTGTGTGAAAAGCAATCAACCTTCTATCATGACCACGTGCAATGCATCCTTCTAGACCCGACACTGCCTTTCTTTCTAGTTCTTTTCTTTTATCTCCTTCCGTTTTCTTCTAGGCCAGGATAGGGATAAAGAGAAATTGCATTCCATGTGATCACTCGGACCCAATCAAAAGTGTATATAGCCTTCTAATTTTTACAATTTTATAAGGTAAAAGATTGTAATAAAAATAAAGTTTTCCCTTTCATGTGTATTTATTTAATTATCTTTCATTAGTTACTGTATAAATTAAAAATATTGATGTTATCTAAAAAAAAATTAAAAATATTGATTTCATTAATTTTTTTTTGTGAGAATTGAAGTTATATGGTTGATATTAAATTCAGAGTGGTTGATGCCCCTAGTACTTTTTTTCTTTTGCTTTATGATTCCCCTTACACTTGTACTTCTGCTATTTGACCAATTTTATTTTATTTTTTAGCAGAAATCCAATACATAGCTTCACTGGTTGCAAAGTCAAATCCAAGTAGTTGTCATTCTCTGTCTCTTATGCAGTAGATAAGTCGTACACCATACCACATGCGCTACAGCTTTCCTTTGGCCTTTTTACATTATTTAGAGGGGGAAAAAACACCTAAATGGAGGTTGTTTAACAAAATTGAAATTAAGAGCAAAATTTACATGAATTTCATGCATATATATTTGTTATAGAAAGGGATTTTTCCTAATAATTTGAAATTGTAGGTATTAGGTGCTATTACTACTTTTGTCTCTCTACGCTATATGTGTATTTTACTTTTGTTATTAACCCAAAAAAGAATAAAAAAGTATTTTACTTGTCTTTTCTAAGCTACAAGACTAAATTCTGTCTTTTAGTTTAGTACGCTGAAAAGCATATTGTTTGAAAGACAAACATAATTAACCTATAATATACAAGTTGTAAATTAAAACCTTGAAAGAAGAATATAAACAGATTAAAAAAAGATGGCTAAAGCAATTAACATCGTTATGAAATTTTTGCAACAAGAAGTAAAACAAGGTTGACTTACTTTGCAATGGTTTAAAAACAAAAAACCAATCCATTTTGAATTAACTACTACAATCTATAATTCAATATAATCATCACCTATATATAATACACTATATCATGCATGCATGGACTAATAATAGAGGCAGCCAATTCCAATATAACGAAAGCTAGAAAAATGATTCTCTCCTTTGATTTTTTGTCTTTTTAATAATTTAAATCTGGTTAAGTTCAATTATAAACTAAAGACTGAAATTATTGGACCGACATGCACGAGACACATAGAACACCATTTTGGTAATTCCATGAAAAAAGGAGGGCTATATATTTATGGTTAGTTATATAAGCACCAGTTTCAGTATTGTAATAATTTCCATTTATTCCTCACTGCAAGTAAATCACTAAAATCTGCAGTGTTTGTGATCCACATCCAAAACTAGCTTAAGTTTCACAAAATCCAAGAAAAAGAATGGAACAGAGAAGGACCATTTTAGGCCTTCCAATGTTCTTCACCATTCTGTCTTATGTTCTTCTTCTTCTTTGTTTTTCAAGGTCTGTACAAGCTTACAAGAACTACACAGTTGGGGACTCTTTAGGCTGGTATGACAACCAAGAGAAGCCTAATATTAATTACCAGAAATGGGCTTCTGGCAAAAACTTCGCCTTAGGAGATTTCCTCAGTAAGTTAAACACTTTTTTTTTTTTTTCCCATCTATATATGTATATATATGTGACATTTTTTAGTTATTCTTTCTTTTATTCATATATTTTTCTTACCAATTTCGCTTTGAATTTCCTGTTGATCATCAATCCATTCTTTTCCTGCCTTGCTATAAAAGTTGTGGAATTTGCATGAATTTTACTATTGGAGAGGATCGGAAATACAGAATTGTTTCCAACCCTTATTCAAAAAAATCTGATATGAGAAACTCCTTTTACAAAATCTTTATCTTTTTTGGGGGTATTATTGAATGCCTATTATCTGAAATGCTAAAAGCTGATAATCTTAAATCGAACTCCTTGCTTTGATATGTTTTTCCAATATATAATTCTGAATTCATGTTCATTTCTACATGTTCTGTTTATGTTCTCTGTACTGTTCTAGATATTAACTTCCTGGTTTAGTTTGGGTCTGATAATTTTCCATGGTTTCTGGAAATACAGAGAAGTATTATATTATTTTTTCTTTTCTCTATTCTGTGGTGGAGATCTATCAAGAACTGTTGCTTTATGAGTTTCAATAACAGAATGTGATGCTTTTTTCTTTCTTTTTCCCACAATAGCATCAATGTTAGTGAAAAAGTTAGGTTCAGAGAAGGAAACAATTAAGAAAAGGACATCCTTCTATAATTACCACTAGGTGCATAGATTTGTCCCTGAAACCTAGCTGCACTTCACGTGTAGCCCAAATTAAACTCTGCCTACAGTTTTTTAAAACTCTTAAAAGCTAACAGTTGTTTTATGATGCACATAGTCATAAATTGTTAATTTGCAAATGCATTTATTGATAATCAGCGATGGTTTCACTTTAACACTGTAATTGAAAAACACATCTGTAAATTAAAAATTTGCTGATACCTAAAAGAATTACATAAACAAATAAATTTCATCGAGGATTTAATATACTTGCCTGGTGTTCCTGGGATATTCTACACTCACAGATTTAGAAATTACTTAAAATTCTATTTTTCTTATCAAGCTGGCAGAATATGATTGGTTTGTCGGCAGAATAAAATTGCACTGGGTTCAAAATATACAATTAGATACAAATATTTCTAACAATTGATGAAGCTCTGTTTCGTTACTGGTCTGGTCTGCTTGAACATTATTTTATTTCCCATTATTCATATGTTAGCTTGAAGAATAGAGTTACAGTCTCATTTTATAATTTTTTTTTTTATAATCAATAGCAATTTAATGTGATATTATATATCAATGCAGTTTTCAACACGGATAATAACCATTCAGTCATCCAAACCTACAACTTTACCACATACAAGCTCTGTGACTATGACAATGCCTTAGAAAATGACACAATCCAATGGTCTGATGCCGATCCATCGAACACCGCCACACACGGAGTGTCCGTGGCGGTTCCGTTGAGAAAAGAGGGGTCCACGTACTTCTTTTCCGGCGACTACGACGGCGAACAATGCATGAACGGACAGCATTTCATGATCAATGTGACACATGGCCAAGGCTTGCCTAAGAGCCTACAAGACCCTTCAGATGAATCACCAGGTCCCACAAGTCCCCAGTACGGTGGTGATGATGATGATGAGTCAGCACCGGACACAATTGTTCCTTCCAATTTCAATCATCCCCAAGAGGAAGAGGCTGATGATGATGAAAAAAAAGATGCATCAGGGGCTTTTCCATTAATACTGTCTATGAAATTCAAATTATTATGGAGTGCTATTTTCTCTGTTTTAGGGCTTGCTTGCATATTTTGATCACGATCTTTTACTTTTAGTTTTTGTTTGTCATTTTTTTTTCTTTAGGTTTGTTTGGTTGTTTTTAGGGATTGATTTTTTATTTTTATTGTTTTGGTCTTCATATTATATATAGAAAAAATAATCTAGGTATGATATTCTTTTTATGGTGGAATAGGGTGATTATTAATATTGCTCTTCTTTTTTTATTTTTTTTCGGCTTAGACAGAATAATATTTATAAAGGGGTCAATGATTATATAAACAGATCTTATTATATGCAATATATAATTGGAGACTTTACGATATCACATGGGGTAATCAGGGTAGTTGAGGTGTTGTTGATCATTGAACTTTGTGAATCTTTCCCATGATATTGAGTAAAGGGTAAATTGTAGAATGTAAATTTTTTATTTGAAGTTGTCGTGGAATATTTTATACAATATTGCAATACTATGAACCATTATTATTTTATTATCTATTATTTTTTAAATTTTTATACAGTAATTTAACTAGTACTTTACTTTTATTACAGTTATCTCACATTTAATTAAATATATTATTTTTTATGTAATAGTCTAACAAATAAACATTATATAAAAAAAATACTTTTAATTAATCGTATCACCACTACACACAAAGAACATTGCGACATAATACTATGGCATGGTTAAGAAAATTTATTTAAGACAAGGGTATGTGGTGTTTACGATTTTGTAATCCTTGTGATGCAGTTTGGAGAAAAAGGCCATTTTTTTGGTTTTTTTGTTCTTTAGTAACTAGAAAAGGGCCTATTTGATACGGTTTGGTCTTGTAAATATACAGATAGCATAATTTTCAAGGGAGGATAAGTTTTATTATATTTTTATTTATTTATTTTAAATTAAAGTGTGGGATTGCATCATCAAATTTTGAATCGAGACTTTAAAAATTAACACCGGTAGTTTGAGCTGTTCCAATGGGACCAAGTGAGGATAAGTTGTGGACAAAGTGTTTTTAGCCTCAAAAATAACAATTTTGCTTAACATGCAAATTGATTACTTCTTTAATTCGCATTGCTAATGGGATCCAACTCTAGTGAATTTGTTTTTATAAATCAAGAGGAGTTTATGATATGAATTTTTTTTTTTATGTAATTTTTGTTTATAATGTATGATTTTTATTTATAATATATAATTTTTTTATTATATCTTATAATTTTTTTTTTTTAAATTTTCATCAACCTTCCAAACAAAAAAGTTGATTTGAGAATTTCTCTCGGACACTTTTAAAGAAGTTTGATCACATCACATCAGATTTTTTTTTTTTTTTTCCACACTTGTTAAAACATATCCTTACTTAGATATTTTCAATAAGAACAATAAAAAAAATAGGGACGTATGTAGTTGAAGTGACACTTCAATAAATGGCTAATATATTGTGATAAACGAGAGCCACTCTGCCACAATCCAACGGTTCAGATCAGCCAAGTGTTTGATGTCGTACACTAGTAAAGTTCAAAAATACAAAAAAAAAAAAAAGGCGCTGTGTCAGGCTGACAGCAAAGAAGGAAAAAAAGCGTTATTGTAGAAACCCAAGCCAAACATCCCACATCGATTCAGAACTATTTATTTAAAGCGTTTATAAGACGAAAGATTCAACGTTAAGAACGTCCCTTCGGGGATATCCGATAAAATTGGAACGATACAGAGAAGATTAGCATGGCCCCTGCGCAAGGATGACACGCATAAATCGAGAAATGGTCCAAATTTTTTTTCCCCATTCTCGCATTTTTCCGAATCCAGAGCCCATTTACAGCGAAGGTATACTTCAATGGATGGATTCTCTTTTGCGTCTGTTTCTTGGCTACTGTTTCTACTTCTTTACAATACCTTCGTCTTTATTTTTTGTTTGAAATGATATGGGTTTTTTTTCCTGCTATAAAATTATTATATTTCACGGAAAATTATGATATCAAATTTATAACATTTGGTTACTCTGTTGAGAATTGTGAGAAAAATCGATGAAGCAAGGGAAAGTAAATTTCTTTAATTGAGAAATATTTTAGCAAAACCATGCCACTGGGTGGCCAAATCAAGGACAATGTTGGTCGACTAGGAGTATTTTGCTGGTTTTGGTATGTCCGTACGACACTCACTCATATTTTATAGTGGGAAATCCTCACTCATCTCATAGGGTGTTAATATTCAGTTTATTGGTTAACCATTCATCACATGGAAAATCTTAGTAGAGAGTTTATTCTCATCCATAATTTCATTTTACATGGAATAATTAATATAAGCAGGAGCCAGTAAAAACAAATTTTCTTGCAATGCCGAATTACACACTATTGCTCAAGAATGTCAAAACTCTTTAATCTAGCAAATGATGAGCCAGTTTCTATGGTAGGGTTGGAGTGGTAGAATCAACCAATTGGGACCTGCCATGTATAAAGTTTTCAATGCTTTTAAGGGATACTTGTGCTTCCAATTGAAGTGCTTTTCATAAGCAGGAGGACCAGAAAACTTAAGGGATTCTTACATTAAACTCCCTGTAAGTAGCATTTCTCTCAAGCCATTGCTTGTCCATGAAGAAAGCCACGCAATAAAGCAAATCCAAAGCCCACTCATTTTCTCAACACATTAGAATTACAAGGTAAACATGTTCTAGGTCTTAATGATATGATTCAAAGAGGTGAAATTGGATTCATGACGATGCAAGCTTCTTACCTGACAACATTTGCAAGAAAATTTATCTGACAGAAGTCCTTGGTTTTACTACAAATGAACAAGTATTCCTCATAGGTGGTCTTTTGAATTGAAGTATTAGTGTTGCTAAATCACTTTATCTTTGTCTCTTTGAAGATGGTGTCGATTTAGTGGGTTTTAATAGTATTTTAGTATTCTAATTTTGAAGTAACATGCTCCTTTTACACTTGCAGGCGTCGAGGTCGAGCCTTTGCATGATCATTAAGGTTTTACACCAACAAAGAGCAAATGGATATTCCCAAGTGGCTCGTTGTCCTCCCTGTATTTTCCAGGAGACGCTAAAAAGATATCTGCAAGGGGTATGCACAAGAATATCAATGTAAGGAATTCTAAACAGAGAAACGTTATGTTTTCTAAATACAGAGGAAAACAATATATTTCTAAAAACGCTTGGTTTTGTGGAATAGCTAGATAGAAGGCTCAAGTTATCTGTTTTACTCTTTCTATTGTTGCAGTCAAGTGAAACCTTTCATTGAATGTAGTTAGTCATGTCATATTTTAAGGTGTAACCAGTGAGCCAGTGCAGCTAATTTTATGCTAAAATGTTGTCATGTAGGCGAAATAATGTCTAGATTATAAATCTTAGAAATAATTTGTTGATGAGTAAAACCAGAGTTTAAATACAGCCCCTATACGCTTAGTTAGGAGAGATAAGCATAGCTAAGTTACTTATCCTATACACACGGTATGATAAATATTACAACAGATAAGTAATACGGGTAAATAGTTACACTATCATAGATAAATGGATAGTCATAGAAGGTTAGGCAAAGAAATCAGAAATCTGAGTATTCATGTTCTGACTCATGTATCGAGTGTAATTCTAAGCGTATTGAAAATGTCTTTGCAAAGAGCAACAGGTTCTCCAAGGAAATGAATCCAGCTCCTCGGTTACTAACTTTGTCAAAGGACTCCTCGCTGTAGAATCACAAGGGCTAGTTGATTATGTGCTTACTGAAAATGTACAGAGGACTGCTAATAATATTCAAAGGACTGCTGAAAATATCGAGGTTAATTATGAGCGTGCTGAAAATATTCCAAGGACTGCTGGCTGTAGAAGACAAAAGGGCTAGATGAATTTTTTTTTTTTTTTTTTTTTTTTTTTTTTATTTTTTACGATTAAGATGAATATTTGAAAATGTAGTTACAAACTTTGTCAACTCTTTAGTGATTCTTTTTCGAAATCCTTTCTCAAGCAGTATTTTAATTTGGTGGACTACCTCAAATGATCGTGTTGGAAAGAATTGTGTGATGGGTGAAGATCTCATTACTACATCTTATTTGTTGCAATGTTCCCAATTATGTTTCTGATCTATTGTACTCATGCCACTAATAATACCATTTGGAAAGTAGTTCTTTATTATAGCTAATATATATTCTATTGCAGATTTAGTGCAAAACCCTGTTTCATAAACTGATCTTCATTTTATTATATGCATTATTTATTTCTTTCAGATCTTTCACCCCTAAAGGTGTTGAAAGTGTTTAAAAGACCAAAACTGAAGCAGTGAGAAGGATAATGTGTATTCTAGAAGAAGAAAGCTCCCAAGAAGCCACAAGTCCCACCAAAATATGAGGGGAAATTGTAATAAATTCACATGTGTTACTTAAACAGATGTATTTGATCTTGCACTTTTTGTTGCTTGGCATTGATTGGAGATTGTATTCATTTTTGTCAATTGTATACTATCTTAGTATGATAAACATGGTTGTACCCGCTTCTTCATAGTTCATGTTTTTATGAGTGATAATTGACGCTTATATTTGTTTTTAATAAGTAGGCTTGTGAATTGCGAGAAAGTAATTAGGTAATTTGGCTGGCTACTTCCTAAAATATGATATCAATCATGTCCTGTATTTTTTATTTCTCTAATTCGTAAATGTATCTCAATCATGTATAGACACGTACATGGAACTTCTGTAACACCATCACAATTATGAACTACGTAAACATTAGTTGAGTTCTAATTAAATTAGGATTTTAAAGTTTGTTCTTTTGGTAATTGTATTTCAAGTTTGGACTTCAAAATTTATTTATTGTCACAACTTTTGAATATGTGTTATTATATCCATTCCTTTGAGTATGTGACTCCATCACGTTTGAGACTGTAACACCAGCAACTGGAGAAGCAATAGAATTAAGAAAAAAGGGCCTATTTCATATGACTTGGTATTGTGTGTATATATATAATATTATATTTTACATATACAATAATTTTCAAGTGAGGATAAGTTGTGGGCCAAGTGCTTTTTTTAGCCTCAAAAATAGTAATTTTGCTTAACATGCAAATTGATTATTTCTTTTTTTTTTTTTTGCTAATTTCTTTAATTCACTATATTGCATCATTAGAAATTTTTTCACACACTTGGCAAATATATTACTTAGATTTCCAACAAAAAAAAAAATTATAAAAAGAGACGTGCGGAGTTGAAGAAAAAATGGCTAATATATTATGTGATATCCAAATCACAGCCTTTCTGCCACAATTCAACGGTTCAGATCTGCCAAGTGATTGATGTCGGACATCAGTTAAGTACACAAAATACGAAAGAACAAAAAAGAAAGCGGTGTGTCAGCAAAGAAGGAAAAAAGCGTTTTTGTAGAAACTCCAAGCCAAACATCCCACATCGGTTTTGAACTATTTATTTAAAGCCTTTATAATACGAACGATTCAACATTAAGAACGTCCCTTCGGGGACATCCGATAAAATTGGAACGATACAGAGAAGATTAGCATGGCCCCTGCGCAAGGATGACACGCATAAATCGAGAAATGGTCCAAATTTTTTTTCCATCCTCGTACTCTTCTGTACGGCCTTCCTGAATCCAGAGCCCATTCACAATGACGGTACACTTCCATGGCTTTCGAGGTTCTTTTTTTCTGTTCTTGTACAATTTCTGGTCTATTTTTTTGTTTGAAATGATATGGGTTTTATTTTTCTGTTAAAAGAAAAAATTTTGATGAGCTGAAGCAAGGGAAAGTAACTTTCTTTGATTGAGAAATATGTTAGCAAAACCATGCCACTGAATGGCCAAATCAAGGACGATGTTGGTCGACTAAGAGTGATTTTGGTGTGTCCTTACGACCCTCGCTCTGATATTTTTTTAATGGGAAATCCTCACTAATCTAATATAGGGTGTTAATTTCCAGTTTATTGATTAGTCATTCATCACATAAAAATCATATAAAGAATTTATTCTCATTCAAAATTTCATTTTACATGGAATAATTAATATAGGGAATAGCCAGTGAAAACAAACTTTCCTTTCCTCAACCCTTTGAGACAACAACTTGCAATGTCTAATCATACACACTAAATTGCTCAAGAATGTCAAAGCTCTTTTGCGCTCCATCAAGTTAATGATGAGCCAGTTTTTAGGGTAGGTTGGAGTGGTAGAATCATCCAATTGGGAGCTGCTATGTACCAAAGAGAAGGTGTAGAGGGGTGTAAGGAGATGAAAATATTGTACAATTTTGAAGGTTATTGGCAGATGCCAAATGGATTGAGCTAGCATAATCACTCCTGTTGGGGGCTTCTTGTTTGGTTACCATCAAGAAAGAAAGAAGACTGTAAGAAGGCATGTCTTTGACCCGTAAGACTTCATCCATCAAAAGTTCCATCTCCAATTGAACCCGAGTAGATTTGAAAACATCCTGCAATAACAAGTTTAAAGTTTTCAATGCTTTGTGTTTTTCAGGAAACAGGAGATGGACTGAGGGAATAATCTCTTCAACCCAAATTCACCATGTAGGTAGGCTTCTTAAGGGATACTTGTGCTTCTAGTTGAAGTGATTTTCATAAGCACGAAGACTGGAAAACTTCAGGGATTCTTGCATTAAACTGCATATAAGTAGCATTCTCTCAAGGCATTACTTGCCCATAATCACGAAAGCCCTTGCAATGTCAAAAACCCATTCATTTTCTGAACACATTAGAATTACAAGGTAAACATGCTAGATGTCTTAATGATATGATTCAAAGAGGTGAAGCTGGATTCATGAAGCTGCAGACTTCTTACCTGACAACATTTTCAAGAAAACTAATCTGACAAAAGTCCTTGGTTTTACTTCAGATGAAGAAATTTCCCTCATAAGCAGTCTTTAGAATTATTACTGTTACTCAATCACTTTATCTTGGTCTCTTTGAAGATGGTGTCAAACTTACAGGGTTTTTATAGTATATTAGCATTCAAATTCTGAAGGTAACATTCTTCTTTTACACCTGTATGCATAGAGGTTGAGCACTTGCATTATCATAAAGGTTATATTTACACCAACAGCAAATGGATATTCCCAAGCAGCTCGTTTTCCTCCCTGTATTTTTCAGGAGGCGCTGGAAAGATATCTGCAAGGGTATGCAGAAGAATATCAATGTAAGGAATTCTAAACAGAGAAACGATATGTTTTCTAAATACAGAGGGAAACAACATATTTCTCAAAACGCTTGGTTATTTGTTTTAAGCTTTCTATTCTTGCAGTCAAGTGAAACCAAATCCTTGAATGTAATTGATTATTGTCATGTTTTAAGATGTAACCAGTGAGCCAATATAGCTAATTTTAAGCTAAAATGTTGTCATGCAGTTGAAATAATGCCTAGATAACTGGATAGAATCGGAGAAGATTAGGCAAAGAGATCAGAAGTCTGAGTATTTGTGTTCCGATTCAAAGTATCAGGTTAATTATGAACTTACTGAAAATGTCTTCGCAAAGAAGAACAGCTTCTCCAAGGAAATGGATCCAGCTCCCCTGTTCAAGTAATACATGCAGGAAAATATACCTAATTAAAGAATCCACAGCTTGAATTACCTCCAATCGTTGTTTACAAGGCTGAATTAAGTTGTGGACAATTCACTTGAAGGGGTTTATATATATATATATATATTTTGCGAAACATGTTATTGTAAATTTGTTATAGATGGTAATGAAGGTTATATCCCCAAGGAAGTCAAGGGTAAATAAAAATAAATAGTTTCCTTAGCTTCTAGGGATTACTTTTGTACTTTACAAAACTCTTGCTTAGTTTACATGAATATACTATTTCAATTGGGTTATATGATGTAGGCTACGGGGTCTTCCAGCTGCTTTATTTCATTTGATTACTCATGCTTATTCAAAAGCATTGTTGTTTTTAGAATCTAGATCAATTATTCATTCCATGGAAACAATTGTTGGATATTCTCCAGATAAATGCCAGAATATGGTTCTTATTGGGAGGTTTAAGAAAACATGTACCAATTACAAAAACTATGTGTGGTATAATCCACCATATCTTTTTAGTTTTAAATTATTAAATCTGGAAATTTTGTTTATGGATCAAAATTTATAATACAATACTGTCAGAACATGTCTATTGCTTGACCAAGTCTTCACTTCTTTAAAGACAGAGAAGCAATGGACATTCGTTGGCGCCCTCAATAACACAATCTGCTCAAGCAGTTTAGCCTACTTTATCTTTGGTATGGGAGGTGTGCCTCTGTGGGTTTAGTGTTATTTATCATTCTTCGGGTCTTGTGGTGAATGTTATACTAATGGATCGAAATCCTATATATTTAAAATTTATAAATATACATAAATAAGTTTTTTTATTTATTACAAATTGAAAAAAAGTTTTATATGGATTGAACTTTTGAATTAGAAGTGTATTATAAATAATTTTACTGTTAGACCAAACCAAGTACAAATTATTTCACTAAATCCAGATGGCTTGTCCCACCTACACCACGTGTTGCAAACTTTCACCAAAATAAAAAAATAAAAATTGCAATTTAAGTTTCCGTTTGGTATAGCGTTTTTCTTGGTCAAAAAGTTATATTTGAAGAGCTTTAAGTACTTGTAATGAAAAAAAATGGTGTTTAACAAATATTTGTTAGCCAAAAAAATAATTTTTTTAAAACACTATAGTGAAGCTCAAATATTAAGTTTTTGAAAAAAATTTATTTTTTAGCTTATATGAAAAAGCGAACTATAAATATTTTTTTTATTATTAATTTTGTCTTTATAATAATATTAAATTTTTTATTATATCCAAATTATGTTATTTAAATACTTTATATATGATAAATTAAGAATCAAAAGTATTTGTGAGTTTACTGTGCAAAATATGCCAGTATTTAAGCTCATAAAAACCTAATTACTAAAAAACCCTTCATCATCTTTCTTTCCATTTGAATTTGGAATAGGATTGGAGGGTATTTCTGGAAATATAAACTTTTATCATTGGCCAATGGAAATTTTTGGTATCTGCAAAGGTAAGATGCTGACGTGGTTACAATATCCACGTAGATCGAGCACTCGGAAACCAGTACAAGGCAAGTCCTATAAATTCCAACAGTCGGCATTTTTTCCACCCCTGACTGCTCTATTTTCTCAATTAGAGAGGTTATTCTGTCTTGCGAACAAAGAAAAAAGAGAGTAGAAATGGCGGAATCATCGTCTTCCTCATCGGTAGCAGCCACTGCAAAATCGGACGTGGAGATTGAAGAGATGCTGGATCGTATGCTTACTCGCCTGGCTCTCTGCGACGACTCCAAACTCCAAACCTTACTTTCCAAGCTTCTCCCGATCACCATTTCTTCTCTTTCCACTCACTCCCACGCCGTCCGCAACAAGGTCTCTCTCTCTCTCTCTCTCTATAGATATATATATAATTTGTTGAGTAATTATCGCCTCGTAAACTCTGTGTATGCATAATCTATTGAGGAATTTTCAAATTTTGTGATGAAATTGGTGATTTTTTTTATCTTTCTATAATTTTTTAAGTTTAAGAATTGACTTCTGATTTTGCATTTTTAGGGATTTCGAACTTTTTTTTAATGCCGTATATGAATTTATATGACCAAAGAGTTATGTTCTAGTGGAGTTCGAATGTTGAGTAAAGATTCGTGGTGAAGTTTTCAGTTCTAAGTTTTTATTGTTAAAGCTTTGCTAAATTGATAGTTATGGTGGATTTTAGGAGTTATATAGAAACAAAAGGATATAACTGAGCATGCTAAATGGTTGGAGTACTTTTAGTATCTATTAATTTTGGATAGTGATGTAACTTGCGTTCTAATAGGTTCTTGAGATATTGAGTCATGTGAACAAGAGAGTGAAACATCAGCCTGAGATTGGTTTGCCGTTGTCTGAGTTATGGAATATGTATTCAGAAGCTAACGCTACTCCAATGGTCCGGAATTTTTGCATTGTCTATATTGAGATGGCATTCAACCGTGCACTGGTAGAGGTATGTTCTTTTTCTATGCTACTTCATGTATTTCGTTATGGAGTAATTAGGCTATATTTTGTACTTTACTGATAAGCCCATTCTTCTAATATAGGAAAAAGAAAATTTGTCACCCATGCTTCTGGTGAATATTTCAAAGCTTCCCTGTCAGCACCAAGAGATTCTCCTGAGAATTGTTACTAAGGTATTTTCAATTTATTTGCTTGAAATGTTGCTAGGTGCTTCTTTGAACTTCTAAGTCATGGAGTATTTTGTAAACCAAGTTGTAACACATTTGTATTCCTTTTAGTGCATGAAGAATGTTTTGATATGTCAATGAATTAGTGACTCAAGAAAGATAGGAGATAACCAAAGAGGTTGATGATACATGGAGCTTGAGAGGTTCAAACCTAAGATTTGATTATAAATGTTATTAGATGGGAGGGTTATTCAATTATCAGGTTAAAGGGCTAAGCTTTGGTTAAATCCTTGTTTGGGGTTTAAAGTTTCAAATATAAGTTGCTTAGGACCGAAAGTGCAACTATATTTGTGTGATTCTTTTGGATTTGTCGAACCTTATTAGAAGAGAGTATAGAATGAATCAAGAATGTTGGAAAATAAAATTTGATCCTGGAAAGAACAAGATGTTGGAATAATTAAAGAAGATTCATTAGATCAAGATATGGCATTTATTAAATTAGACAATTCAAGGGAGTAGATTCTTTTAGGATAGGCAAATAAAATCTTTGTGGAATATAGTCTCATTAATTTAAGGGTGAAATAAGGTGTTGTTAGTTGGTCAGTTGTGTTTGAACCTTCATCCCTTTTATGATGATGTATACAATTTTCTTTGTAATGCTCTTATTCTTACTATTTGGTATGATCTCAGTTATTTAAGAGTATAATGAGGAGTTTGTTAACTATTAAGTAATTCATTGACCTTCTCCCCTTTGACGTTGTTCACAATTTTCTTAATGCTTTTTTATCTTTGCCTTAGTGAACCTTATTAAGAGTTTTCCAGCATTATTTTTTAGTTGACTTAGTTGAATGTATAAATAATTTGTATTGATCTAATTGGCAGACAAGGATCTGTTTAGATAATTCCAAAATTTGAAATGCAGACTTATGAAGTTGGGTATATAAATATAATGGTTGCAATTTCATTAGTCCTTAGAATCAAATTGTTTATTCATCTTGGTATCCAGTTTTGGGTTCCTTTTAGAAACGACTAATCTTCATCATGCAGTGTTGCTTGGATTCAGGTTCTTGGTGAATGTCACTCAAGTCAAGTTGATGATAAAGTTGCTGCAAAGTACAGAATTATGAAAGGCTCTCAGGACAGGGAGCTGTTTATTGAATTTTGCCTTCATACAATTTTATATCAACAATCATCTCAAAGGTCTTGATTTGTATTTATTAGAGGCATTTATCTATATTTAAAACATTAACAATTCATCATGTAGTAAATTGTGTTTGCACATCAAAATTCCTTAAGGATTCATGGACCTATGCAGTAGAGGATGCTCACCTGGACTGTCCATCGCTCAAACTAACCGTGTAACAGGGAAACAGTCTTTGGATATTGATATACTTGTAAAGAGAAAGGTAAACTAAGGACAAATTGAACATGTCATGACTTTAATGTGGTAAAATTTAGTCTGAATGTCGACTTTTCCAGTTCTTTTTTTGGTGAAGACTTTTTCAGTCCTTGTACATTCATTCGATACTCTAATTTCAGCACCTTCCTGCATTCATTATTTCCTTTGGTTTTCTGTAAGCAGTTGGGAATCTTGAATGTTATTGACTGTATGGAGCTGGCCCCTGAGATTGTTTATACTCTATACATGGCTGCCTCTGTAGATTGGTATTTTTTTTTTCTAATTTCTTTTTCATTATCTTGTAACATTTTCTTACTTTTTATAAATGGATTATGATTCTTTTAATTTGTTTTCTTTTTTGAATTCCAAGTCAAGAACCTGTTGTAAAGAGAGGGGAGGAGCTTTTAAGGAAAAAGGCCACAGGAGCTAACTTAGATGAGCCTGACATGATAAACAGACTATTTTTGCTGTTCAATGGTATGGAATATATTGGTTCTTTTATTTGATTTGGAGTAGGTATCTTTTATTTTATTTAATATTACTGTTTCTGTTTTTTTTTTTTTTTTTTTTTNTTGAGGATTTCTCATCCTCTACCTTTTTATTGTTTCCAATCAATAAAGGTCGTTTCTTATTAGAATAAAAAAATAAATATCTAAGTTGTATTGCTTATTTGAATTTTTTCATTTTTAAACCCTTGGATACTAGTTTTTGCACTACTTATTTATGTTTAAAGACGTGATTAAAAATAAGTGCTTCTACATGTTTTTTTTTTCTGTTTCGCTATACATTTTTTATTTACCATTTAAAATTTCTGCAGGTACTACTGGATCTCAAAATACTGTTCTTGAATCTAGAGTCACCCCTGGGAGTCTTGCTTTGAAAGCGAAGCTGATGTCTCTTTTCTGTCGGTCTATTACGGCGGCAAACAGTTTCCCATCAACTCTGCAATGCATTTTTGGCTGCATATATGGTATGTATTTTGTTGTTTAGCTTTAAACTTTAACATCCTCAACTAGTACATTCTATGGGTGGATCTTTTCCATGGTTTGGAATTTGGATATGTAGATTTTTCTTGGGAATAGTCATTCCTTAATTTTAAAGAATAACTATTCAAGTTGTTTGTTAAGAGTAGCTATCTCATCTACTAATTGAATAGAGTAAACCAAATTTATTTAAAAAAAAAAAACTATGATAAGCATACAGTGCAGAGCCTTGTCTGCCAGTCCTCATTGTGTTTAATTTTGTTGCCTGCATTGGATGTTATGTTTGTGTTGCATTTGACAGTTCAGGCTACATGTGAGGAGTTGTAGGTGTTTGTTGGGTATGACTTTTTTATATATAAAGATCTGGTTTAGTTCTAACATATTAAGCTTCATGGATTGAGGTTAACTTTAGAAAATTTTCATGTGTCCGGGCGGGCAGGGATGGTTTTTGGATTGATCTTGAAAGAGAAAATCCTAAAGCTTGTATCTTGGCCTTGTGGGTTTCTAGGCTTAGGGCCTGAGCTCAAGCCTTACCGGATATTCTTGTAATAGTAAATAAAATAGTTTATTTTATTTTTTATTTTTATTTTTTAAATACCTTGAAATAAAGAAAATAAAGAAAATAAAGAAAACAATGAAAAAAAATTGTAGAAAATTTATTAAACTTTAGAACTTTCGTTAACTTAAAATATAAGTATATACAACTTATGCAATTATATGAATACAAATTATAATTTATTGATATGCATTAGTAATTGTTATTCAAGTCTGCTGGTGGATTGTGCCTTTTAGGTCATATGGAATTCGGCTTAAAGCCTGCTCATTGGGCTTGCCTGTTTGGATCTTTAGGAACAGGCTTTGAGTTGGGCTAAGGGATAAATCCTATTAAACTTTTTCCCCCCCCATAAAGAAGCTATTTTATGAACAAATCTTTTCTATTTAACTTTTGTTTCTTGGAGGAAGGCTTGGAGCAATTAATTAATTATGAATTTTGGAAATGTTGTTGGTTGGCAGCTTGGTAAGCTTTTAGAGGTGAGGAATAGTGATTGGGTACTGCATTTTTTAAACATGTAGATGGGGGCAATATCACTTGAAATAATATTCATGGTATTGAAACTTTTATTGTGTATGCTTTATTCTAAACCATGTAGTGGCATCTGGATAAGTTATGAAAGGGATCTTCATATTATTGTAGAATGCTTTCTTCTAGAATATCATGAGCCAAAACTCATTACACTTTTGTTGAATTTCTTGAACTTGATAGGAAATGATACTACATCAAGGTTGAAGCAGTTGGGAATGGAATTCACAGTCTGGGTATTTAAACATGTAAGGAATTCATCATTTGGTTTTCAATTTTATTATAAGGGCAAGAACTGGAATGCTAGGAACTGGAATTTTGTTCAAAACTTGCATATGTTGGTCGATGAGTTACTAAACTATTTTCTAATTGTGTAGGTTTAAAATCCTTCATAATTGACATCCTTTCTTTGTCATGCCCTTCAAAAATTTTCTATTATTGCAGTCAAACATCAATCAGCTTAAACTTATGGGACCTGTGATACTAAATGCAATTTTGAAGTCACTTGATAATCATTCAGGTGTAGAATCAGGTTTGTTCATGCAAAGTGAAATTTTTTTGACTTTTGTCTTTGGTGCTTCGTGTTATTGCATATGTTGGAATTTCATTCTCATTGATATAGTGTCCTAAATTCATTCAGATGCTACTGCTAGGGATACCAAAACTTTTGCATTTCAAGCTATTGGATTGCTTGCACAACGAATGCCTCAACTTTTCAGGTTATTACCTTTCTGCTACTTTCTTAAGGTCAAGATTTCATTGGCTGAATAACATTGCTGTTTCAATACCCCATGTTCTCTTTTTGGTATTTCGTAATAGTGTGAACTTAGAAAGGGGAAAAAAAATTGATGGTAAAAAACCTTTGATTTTCAGAGATAAAATTGACATGGCTGTTCGCCTTTTTGATGCGTTGAAAGTGGAGGCACAATCTCTCCGTCTCATCATTCAGGAAGCGACCAATTCCCTTTGTACTGCATACAAGGTATGTTAATTTTTCTTGGTTTGGTAAATCTGTTAGCTTTAAGCCCTCTTTCAGCAATTTGGATATTTTGTGACAGATAACTTTTTCAAAATAAAAAAATTTATAGAGGAGGATGATAAATCCTCCAACACAGTCAAGAAATACTATAATAAAAAGTTACTAAATAACATCCTTCCAACTCATGAAACTGCTATTAACTTGATGGGCTACAAGTATGCCTACCTTTTTCTTTTTAATTATGCCAACATACTGATTCTGTATCTCATCAATGATACTGTTTACTATTGAAACATTAGGGTGCACCATCAACTGTGTTAAAGGATCTGGAGACCCTTTTGCTTAAATATTCCCAGGAGGTATTGCATTATGCAATTTTACGACCTAGTTTTCTTATGCATGAGCTGCTCCGTAGTGAGTGTTTAATTCTTTTTTGACCAGGAACAAAGTGAAGTAAGATTCTGTGCTGTGAGATGGGCAACATTTTTGTTTGATATGCAACATTGCCCTAGTCGATTTATTTGTATGCTTGCGGTGGCTGATTCCAAATTGGATATAAGGTACTTCAATTTTTTTTTTTTGGATTACCATAAACTTGTTTTTGCTGCTGGTGCTCTCTCTTTCTCTATCTAGTCGTATAGTTCACATTTTCCTGTATTTGAGGATTTCTCATCCTCTCTATATAATTCTTTTTCAATAAATGTTTTCTATTAAAATCAAACCAAGATAAGGACATATAGTTGGTTAAACTTTACCATTCTATATATTGCCTGTGGTGGAACTCTGATGGTTTATCCTAGATGCTTCTCTTTGGTGGGTTGTTCTTTTTTTTTTTTTTAACAACCAATATAATTGTGATGAATCTCCAAAACAATTATAAAGATAAAAAATTTATTTACAGCCTTTGAAATTTCTGTAAAATGTGGTTAAATATCATTTTTAAATTTTGGTTAAATATGTCAGTTTTATCCCTGTTTCAAAAATTGTTCAAAACATTTGTCTCAAACATCTAGTTTTCCCTGAGGCAATGATCCCGAGTTTGAATACCCAAACCTCCAATATCAGTGGGGATCTAGTTTTCCTCTCAGCCATAGATTTTGGCCAAGTATAATGTATCCTATCCCATTTTTCTTGAATTTCTTTCCTTTCTCTAATCCTCCCAATTTACTACTGATCTTGCTATTGACTCTTTAAGTTGGTTGTTGAAAGTTACCTTCTCAACATTGGTGCAATAAGCTCAATTCTAAGCTATTTATGTGATTATTTATGTGCTTTCACATAAATAGCTTACTTTGGAATCTTTCTCTATTATTTATTTATCTATTTAGTTACTCTTTTTATTTCTTTTTTATTTCAGGGAAATGGCACTTGAAGGCCTTTTTCCTGAGAAAGATGACGAGCGAAGCACGAGTGAAAAATCTGATATACAGTACCCAAAACTTGGAGTCATTTTAGATTATATTCTTAGCCAGCAGCCAAAGTTGTTAGACTCGACTGAGATGAGGGAACAAAGGCTTGTATTTCATTCAAAAACATATGTCGTGATGATTAAGTTTTTATTGAATTGCTTTGAGTCAGAGGTGGAACAGAACAAATCTATAGAAGGATCATCTGCATTTTGGTCCTCAGTGGAAAAAATGTGTCTGCTGCTTGAACATGCAATGGCTTTTGAAGGCTCTGTTGAGTTGCATGCTAATGCTTCCAAGGCACTGATTGTGATTGGTTCTTATATTCCTGAGGTCATTATCACATTCTTTGGTGCTTTTTGTTGTCTGTATATTAACATGCATTTTTCTTTACTTTACCATAATATTTTTCTGACATATTTCAAGTTATTTATAGATGATAGCTTCACACTATTCCCAAAAAGTTCCATGGCTAAAGCAACTACTTAGTCATGTGGACTTGGATACCCGTGAATCAGCAGCACGTTTACTTGGAATAGCTTCCTCTGCTCGTTCTATAACTGATTCATCTGATCTAATTTGTGATCTAATTGCCTTGGCTAGTGGAACGCAGAAGTTAAGGTTTGTAGGATGTATTTTATAAGGATTTTGTTGTTTGTAACTGTAAATTCGACAAGCTGCCGTTTTTCTTTTCATAGATCATGATCTATATTCTAATCTAGGGTTCATACAAATATTCTTCAGGTTTGAGACTCAGCATGGAGCATTATTAGCAATAGGATATGTCACTGCAGATTGTATGTCAAGATCACCATCTGTAAGTCTCTCTCTCTCTCTCTCTCTATATATATATATATATATATGTATATAATATTCTTCTTGTATTCTATGTTGGATTACTTTCTGGGATCTTTTATGAACTACCTGTTAGTTACTGGAATTAGGTAATCTACTTGGTTGTATTAAACATTGTCAGCTTAGCATCATAATTGCTAGTATTCTCATATGCAGTTGAGCGTCGACATTTATTTAGTATTTTCACAAGTTATTGGATCTGACATTTATATTTCCACAGATTCCTGAGACATTGTTTCAGAATATACTCAAATGTCTTGTTGATGTTGTTAATTCTGAGACTGCCACACTGGCTGCAGTTGCAATGCAAGCACTAGGCCACATTGCACTACGTGTTCCATTGCCTCCACTTGTTGATGATTCTGGTTCAGGTAATTGGCTTGTGAATGGAAGATTTTTTTATTTTATTTTTATTTTTTACTGCTAAAGCACACTTACTGAACCTGCATTGATACGTGGTATTAACTATTAACTAATAACTTATTGTGCTGCAGTTGATATTTTGACTATTTTACAAGAAAGGTTGAGCAAGCTACTTTCTGGTGATGATATTAAAGCAGTACAGAAAACCGTTATATCAATTGGACATATTTGTGTAAAGGAAACATCATCTTCACGTCTAAATACTGCCCTTGATTTGATTTTCAGTCTTTGTCGGTCTAAGGTTAGTTCCAAAAGTCTCTTTTATTTTTTTGTTTTTTTATTTTTTCCAGTTTATTTTCTGCTTATTTACTTGTGTCATTATTGAATTGCATGTATGTACTATGGTACTGAATAGACCATTAGCATTCTGTTCTCTTGATCTTTGAATGGTCAAACTAATGATGCAATTGATTTTGGTCAAGATAGTTTGTCTCTATAAAAACTTGGCCAAAGGAGATTAGTTCTGATTTCATACGCAGATGAGTGATGGATTGTAGATCATTATCTATCTCGATATGATTTGGGTAGATTTTTGAGGCTCTAAGTAAATTAGAGAGAAAAGAAACAAGAAAATAAGAAAAAGAAGAGAAGCTTCAAGAGAGTTTTGCAACTCAATGAAAGGAAACATTAGAAAAGAGTGACTATGATGTGTTATTTACTACAATGTAATCTACTGCACTTTGTTCATTTCTTATCAATTATGTTTATGTTTTTTATTAAAAAAATGCACCATACTCTAATGAAGCAAAATTTCTATTTCAAGCAGTCATGATAGGACATTGGAACATCTCTGAGTCTTGTGAATAATCAAAAATAAAAAATGCTCTCAAAAATGGAAGGATGAATACTTCACTACTGCGTTTATATCAGTGTCAGAGACAAATCTGTCCCATGCAAGGATACTTGATAGATGCATTCCATAACTGTAGCAAGTTTCTCTAATTTATGATGTCTTTGGGGTATGGTGATGCATCTAATCTACATATGAGAACGGTACTTCAAGAATAGGTTTTCTGCAATTCATGCTTCATTTAATTAGGAATGGTTCTAAATTAGGGTATAAAATGTTCCTTGTATGGACTTCAAATGGAGAGGTCTTTTTCTTTACTCATTTTCAAATGTAAGGTCAAATAGAGAAAAAAAAGAAGTCAGATGAGAACTATTTCTGACACTAATCTTTACTAGTCTTAGTTTCTTCTCTGAGAATTATGAAAATACAATTTGTAATGCTAGTGTTTCTAAACAGTTAAAGGGGAGATTGTGAGGTGCTGGTTGTGCATTTATAATCATCCAAATAAATCATAGCTTTTATTTTTCTTTTTTCTTTTTTTCCTATTATACTCATAATTTGATGTTACGTATAAAGATCAGTATAACTGGCATCTTTCCTCAAATTGATGTGTCAAATACATTAACTTTGGTTCTTTCCAGATCGACAACTAAACCAAAATTAACATTGCATTGGTTGATTCAGTTTTGTTATACCAGTCCAGGCTGCCTATACCTACAAAAAGGAGAATCTTTGATCTTTGTTATTGTTGAGTTCTGTAGGTTGAGGATATCCTTTTTGCTGCTGGAGAAGCTCTGTCTTTCCTATGGGGTGGTGTTCCTGTGACTGCTGATATGATTCTCAAAACAAATTATAGTACACTTTCTATGGCTTCCAATTTTCTTATGGGAGATGTGAGCTTGTCTGTATCAAAATATACTGCTAATGGAAAGAGTGAAGCCGATGAAGAATACCATGTCGTGGTTAGAGACGCTATTACTAGAAAGCTTTTTGACGATCTTTTATATAGTAACAGGAAAGAAGAGCGCTGTTCTGGGACTGTATGGCTATTATCAATTACAATGTATTGTGGTCATCATACTTCCATCCAGAAAATGCTTCCAGAAATTCAGGTTTGCCATTTACAAGGAAAAATATCTATGATTTTTTTTTTTTTGGGTCAACTGGGGAATTTTTTTCCCTTTTAGTATCAGTTAGACATGCTTCATGGTTTAAGTTTCATCACTGGAAATTATATGTTGTAGAGGGTTAGTGTGTGTGCTTTTTCCTCTTTCCTCTCCTATGGTTGTTATGTAAAGAATTTATTGCCAGAGTTAAAGCATTGATCTAGTAGGTTTAGGTTGCAGAATAGCTATAAGAATTTTTAGCAATGAGTGGGGGTATTCAAAGTTAATCCTGAGGTTCAAATATGACCTTATGCCAATGGTGAAAAGTGTTACTATCTTTGTATGACTTTCTTCTTTTGTCGTAACCTCATGTCAATGGTGAGGCTTCTGTTGGCAGATAAAGATTTTTAGAGAATTGTATATTCTTTCGAACACTTAAATTATTATCATGGAGTTAAAATTATTATAAAATTTTATTTTCTACCTGTTCTTTATAGTGCTAGTTAGTAATACCATTAAATTTTGGTATGTCTTCTAAAGGACTCAAAAATTAAGCATTTTTCGTTATTATTTATGGTGGAATTTGGTCAGATGTTTTGTTTGAAGGCAATTGCGAGTTTATATGTTTTGTTCTTTTGTTTTGTTTATGATCTTTGATGATTTCCAATCCTTAATTTATGTACGGTATGGCGTTAGAATATATATATATAACGTAGTACCATTATGCTTGAAGTATTTCACCAAAATGTTCATATAAATGCAGGAAGCTTTCTCACACCTACTTGGTGAACAGAATGAACTTGCACAAGAATTAGCCTCCCAAGGCATGAGTATTGTATATGAATTGGGTGATACATCAATGAAGCAGAACTTAGTAAATGCACTTGTAAACACTCTTACTGGTTCAGGGAAAAGGAAAAGAGCAGTCAAGGTGAGTTGGTGTTTCCTCTCTTTTTCCCTTATTTTCCCTTTCTAAATCTGAAGTTTGGAGTTGTTTTTTAGCTCGTTGAAGACTCTGAAGTGTTTCAAGAAGGAGCTATTGGTAAAGGTCTTAGTGGAGGGAAGCTTAGCACTTATAAGGAGCTTTGCAGCTTGGCAAATGAGATGGGACAACCAGACCTAATTTATAAGTTTATGGATCTGGCTAACCATCAAGCTTCTTTAAATTCAAAAAGGGGTGCTGCCTTTGGTTTTTCTAAGATAGCAAGGCAAGCAGGGGATGCTCTTAAGCCACATTTGTGTTTGTTAATCCCAAGGCTTGTTCGCTATCAATACGATCCCGATAAAAATGTGCAGGTACACATCCTTGTGCTCTCTGGACAAAGTAAGAGACTGTTGTTTTCTTGAAAAAGCTGTGTTTCTTTTATTTTATAGCTTTGTGCTGGGTGTAGTTTGTCGGTTGTTTTGTAATGCATATGTTTCACAGAAGAGTTCTGTTTCTTTGACTTTTCTTTTCTTTCCTTCATATGTAATAAAACAACTTCTGAATATCCCAACTCTGTTAATTGACCAAGCATTTTTTATTGCAAGTAGATCATTTCCCTTTTCTACGATTCTTCTTATAGGATGCAATGTCACACATATGGAAGTCACTGGTGGAAGACTCAAAGAAAGCCATTGATGAATACTTTGACCTCATTGTTGATGATTTACTAATACAATGTGGATCTAGGCTTTGGCGTTCCCGTGAGGCATCCTGTCTTGCTCTTGCAGATATAATTCAAGGGCGAAAATTTAGTCAGGTGGCAATTTTTATTTTACTTCAATTTTTTTTTTAATGTTTATTGATAAAGATTTTTTGGCTCAATTTCATTGCTAGGTGACCTTGAAGGTCGCCTACAATAGGGAAGTGTAAAATACATGATACTAAAATAAATTTTAACCTTAGTTTATTGATAGGGAAGTGTAAAATACAAGATACTAAAATAAATTTTAACCTTAGTTTATTGATATCTTTCTATAGGAATTTTGTATGCTGAGAGAGTTATGGGTTTGGATCTGGTTTTTATGGTCACTTTTATGTTCTTTTTCTTTTCTGTTGTTGAATCTATAATGTGTGATAAACTGTTCTAGGGTAGGATTATTTCCCCTCCTTTCTACTTTAATTTAATACACTGGAAGGTTTCCTTTTTATAAAAGAAAATGGTTATGGAAAAATTGTAGATTTTTTTTGGGGGGAGGGGGGGGAGATGCGGAAGGCTTGCAAAACATGAAAACTGTCTTCCATATTTCCACAGAAACAGACATGATTCTGGCCCTAATGTGGGCCTATGTTAATCACTTTTTCTATTGTCCTCTTTTCTAACAACGTTGACAATTTGTATGGGGAGCTTCTACGAACATAACCAAAATCTCTATTTACGCTGCCAAATTTTGTTTATTTATATGTGTCTGGTACCTTACGACCAAACATTTTAGACATGTTCAGTCAGAGAGTACCGGATACAGCATGTTTGGTAGTCTATTGCCAAACATCTTTTAGCTCCTAGGCACTTTAACTCCGAACAATGAAATTGTTCGGTCAATGATAGCAGAATCTCTGGTTGTGTAAAGAGATAGTTTGGTTATGCAAAAAGGACAGCTACTTGGTATGTCTTTTTTATTTGTATTAGCATTGTGATTCATGACAACTGCCAAAACTGAGGTAACTATTCTTGGATGCTTTGTCATTATTATCCAACTATAATGGATATCATTTTGTTTTCTCATTATTCTTATCATTAGATCAGCTTACCTTTTGTATTTTAATATCTTCTTTATTTGATTTGTGCTTAGGTTGGGAAGCATATGAAAAAAATATGGTCAGCAGCATTCAGGGCCATGGATGACATAAAAGAAACGGTTCGAATTTCTGGTGAAAAATTATGCCGTGCTGTAACTTCATTCACAATGAGGATTTGTGATGTTTCCCTAACCGATGCCTCAGATGCTAGCCAAGCAATGGATATTGTCCTGCCTTTTCTGCTTGCAGAAGGCATACTAAGTAAAGTTGAAAGTATCCGCAAGGCATCTATTGGCGTTGTTATGAAGCTTGCGAAGGTTAGCATTTCTTTTCAGTATTATTTTCTTTTTTAAGGGTTGTATTCTTGCTAGCAATAGAATTCTCAATCCTAAGGACTAGGTGTCAGGTACATTTGGTGTTATCTTTAAATTACAATGCGATTCTTCTCAAACTAAGGCACTCATATCTTTTATCACCTTTAACTTCTTGGTTCTTTTGTGCGCAACATTTTTTACCCTTAACATATCAATTTGTCCCTCAAATTTGATATCTATATTCTGGGCTTCCTTAGTATATTATTGTTTCATGGCATAGCTTTTGCTTTTGCTTTGGCTTCTTCTTTTGTTTTGCTAGAAGTGCTTCCTGAGGAAGAGGAAGCCATGCTTTACTGGCTTTGATTAAAAGCTCTTATGATAGCCTGAAGCACTTCCAAAAGAATTATAAACACTCCTAGAAGCAGCTTTTGAGCCTTAAAAGCTGACTTCTGGCTTTTCAGAAGCAATGCAAACAGGGGCTTACGTTAATTTAAGCATTGTTATGTTCAGGATATTTATCTTTTGCCTGTTGTCAAAAGTCTTATAACCATTATTCCCATACCCTTGGTGAGATAAATTTTAACCTCTAGCATTATCTTTGTGCTTTCCTTTTAATGAACATTAATTTTATTTTATATATATATATATACACACACACATATTTTAGTTGCCTTTATCAGTTTAGTATGATTATATTCACCAAGAAAACTTTCAACATTTAGGGGTTTCTTTTTCTTTTACAATCTTCAATTGGGTTTTCACAATTTGGGTTGAGTAATGTAAGTCTAGTTTTGATCATTTTATTTATACATTTGAATGTTAAACGGAACACTTAATAAGGAAAATAATCTTTGATTCTCGTTGAATTTTGTGCTGTGTTTTCTTTAATTAATTAGTTTATGTACACATATTGAAGTTCATTACCAGTCAGCAATTGTTCGATTTGTTTATAGGGGGCAGGAATTGCACTTCGTCCACACTTATCAGATTTAGTTTGTTGCATGCTTGAGAGTTTATCAAGCCTTGAAGACCAAGGGCTTAATTACGTTGAGGTTTGACAAAATGCTAGATGCACTCTTGCATTTACAAATTACCATGCTTATGCTTTCTTTAAGCTTATTTTCTGAATTTCTTTATATTTTCCAGTTGCATGCATCAAATGTAGGAATACAGACAGACAAACTTGAAAATTTGAGAATTTCAATTTCGAAAGGCTCACCCATGTGGGAAACTCTTGATCTCTGCATAAAAGTTCTGGATACTGAATCATTGGACTCATTAATACCTCGTCTTGCTCACCTGATCCGATCTGGAGTAGGTCTTAACACTAGGTGAGTGTAACTTTTTGACCTAAAAGATGACGTTGTTATTAGAAATTCTGTTGAATAACATGCCATTCACACTGCTTCTCTTGGACATATTGTTCCTGATGCTGTCTATGACCCTTGCATATTCTGCAACAGGGTTGGTGTTGCCAACTTCATTACGTTGCTTGTTCAAAAGGTTGGACTTGATATTAAACCATATACAAGCATGCTATTGAAGCTGTTGTTTCCAGTGGTTAAGGAGGAGAAAAGTGCTACAGCCAAACGTGCCTTTGCTAGTGCTTGTGCAATCGTTTTGAAGTATGCAGCGCCACCTCAGGCGCAGAAGTTAATTGAAGACTGTGCAGCTTTGCATACTGGTGACAGGAATGCTCAAATTACGTGTGCGGTACTATTAAAAAGCTTTTCATCCACAGCCTCAGATGTTGTGAGCGGTTATCATGCAGCAATTATTCCAGTTATTTTTCTCTCAAGGTCTGAGTTATACTCTTATTTTGTTATTATCACATTATCGTCAAATCATCATCATTATAACCTTAATCCTTTGGAGATACTATTTGGTTTTCTAGAGTCTATTCATTGTCCCAGATGTTGTTACACTGTGTTAGTTTGGTTTTCATAGTTGGTACTATTAATTGTGTTGACTTTATATAGTATATCATGGCCTACTTCCTAATAGTTAAGCTATTAAATTGAGGGTCACTCAACATGTAAGAATGTGTTCATTTGAGTATTGCTCTCATAATATCTCTTATTAGGTATCTAAGTCTATTTCTTAGCTGTAGAATTCTTGTTTTGTTTATACATGGAATCCAACTCTTGCAAATTGCCATGGGGTACATATGATGCTTCGTGGCACCTCCCCCTTTGAGAGTCACGGATCAGGTGGTTCAAGAAAAGATTCATTCAAGTGACTGTTGTGGATTACACATGCAGAATGGTAGGAATTGAATATATCCATTCCATAAATGGACCGTGCTGGCATTTTAATCAGACCTTTTGGAGTATTTTTATGCCATTTTCTTTACATATCTTTACTGTGACTTCAGGCGACCTAAAATTGGGTAGTTACCAAACTTTCAGGTTTTTGGTAGTCACCTCCTGGGTGATCTTTAAAGAATTGAGTTAAAATTATGTTACCTTTTAGTTGAAAACTACTCACTCATTACATCTCATTAAATAATTGCTGACAGGCTAGTCATCTTCATATTTAATCTAAGGTTGTGTAAATGAGTTTTTACTGAAGTTGGAAGCACCATGTTCTGTCACAGGTTCGAGGATGACAAGTATGTCTCTGGCCTGTTTGAGGAGTTGTGGGAGGAGCATACAAGCAGTGAACGGGTAGCCCTCCAGTTGTACTTGGGGGAGATTGTTGCTATTATATGTGAGAGCATTACATCGTCATCATGGTCAAGCAAAAAAAAGGTAGGTTTTCTCTTTTTCCTTTTTCCCCTGCCTTCATATAGTATTATTTATAATATTAATTTCTTCCTCACATCTTGAAGATGTTTGCTTATATGGATTTCATTACTTGACTTGCAGTCTGGACAAGCAATTAGCAAGCTTAGTGAAGTTTTGGGCGAATCCCTGGCTTCTTACCATCATGTTCTCCTCCAGTCTCTTATGAATGAAATTCCTGGTCGTTTATGGGAGGTAGGAAGAACTTTTTTAATATTAGTGACAGAAAGAACTCATAGTTAAACCAAGATATTTGTCTTTGTCACAATTACAGAGAGGGAAGGGAAAGAAATAGAGGCATTGACACTAACATAATAGTAAAGTATCTTCGTAATACATGTATGATCATAGGGTTCGAAATCATATCACAAAAGGTTTTGTCTGTTATATGATGGTTCATCGTATAATTGAATGTGACAGGGCAAGGATACTCTGTTGTATGCAATCGGTGCTATTTCCAAGTCTTGCCATAAAGCTATCTCTGATGATGATCCTTCCACTCCTAATGCCATTTTGACTTTAGTATCATCTGCATGCACCAAAAAAGTGAAAAAATACCGTGAAGCAGCTTTTTCATGTCTTGAACATGTAAGTATTTCCTTGTGGTTCATGCATAGCATTTTTAATTTTTTTTTTTTTGACAATATCGGTTAGTATTATCTTGGACGTTTTATTGCAGTCTGTGCTTCCTTGACACATTTACTCATTGCAGTTTCTATTCCATGCTACCTGACAGTTTTTGCACTTTTTAAAAGAATTATATGTTAGCATACCTGCCTTTGAGTCTCTTTTTAATTCATTGGTCAAATAATTTAATATTAATGTATATAATGGTAGTGTAGAGGGTTCAAGGATTAAAATTGTAATACATTTGGAGCTTGCTAAAAGATGGTGGTTTTCCTGTACCATTAAGAATTTGAGCATTGCCTAGAATAGCAAAGATGATAGCATCTTTATACTTTGATTTATCTGGGTCATTTTCATGAAATGTCTGCTTGAGCTCCTATTTCTTTCATCTTATCTTTTCTAGGCAGACTATATTAATTTGGTTTCGTGATAATTAATCAAATTATACTTTTATTTATGTTCCTTCCTTTTGTTCAACTCATATGGTACATACTTTTTGCCCCTTATGGTTTTGCTCTTGCATTTTCTCCAGGTTGTAAAAGCCTTTGGTAATCCGGAGTTTTTTAACTTGGTTTGTCCATTGCTATTTGAGTTGTGCAATTCGGCTGCTCTCTATAAGTCTAGGAAAGCAAGTTTGGGAAGTGACTCTACTAAAGCAGGTTGTGACCCAAATAGTAATTTTTATCTGAATGCTAAAATATAATTCTTATTCTTGAGATTTTTAAAGCTACATTGTTTAATGTGTAACGGTTTGAGTACATCTTCTGTCTAGTAAATTTAAGATATATATTATAATTTGATTTTTAAGCTATGGCATCCTAGCTTATATCATTTTATTTGGGGGACATACTAAATCAGTGAGCATAAGTTCATTAGTAGGATCCCTAAATAGTAGAATATGAGCTGGGGTTATATATATATAGGAAAATTCTATTATTAGGATATCCGGATTATAACTAAAGCTGTTTTTAGTGATATCGTTTGTCACTGATAATATGTTTTAGTGACAAAGCTCTTACTAAAAACAGCTTTTATCCAGATACCCATATATAGCTGTATATATATATGTATCTACGCACATATATTTTTGTGAATTTGCATGCACAATCTTAATATTTGGCTAATTAGTTTTGTTGAGCAAGTATTAAAATTTTCATCTTAGATTCTAACTGTCCCTTAACAATATTGTTCGAAATGCTATTCATAAGGTGAATATGTATAAGACAAAGCATCTAAATTGTACTCAGTAAATCCTTTTCAATAAGTTCCAAAAGCATCCTTATATTCTCACAATGGTAAATCTTTCTGTTTAATTTACTTTCAAATTGTCCACTGTATAGAAGTACTGGCATTTCACATCTGCAGCTAGGCGGTTTCACTGTGCTATGAACTGTAACTTGAATGCAAAAGCTTTAAGCTGTACTTGTAGTCTGAGAGTAACTTTGTATGCAGAATTAGATGATACTGAAGAGATTTCAATTCCACATGAGAAAATTTTGGACTGCCTGACTACTTGCATCCATGTAGCGGACATAAACGATATTCTAGAACAGCAGGAGAAACTAATGCATCTCTTTGTTACTTCCTTGTCACCTGGGTTTCCTTGGACAGGTATTCATTCTGTCTATTTTTATCCATTGTTTCCGTCATTACTTGGAAGAGGTCTAATTCCTTTAGTAATTAAACTACTGTTGCAGTCAAAATATCGGCATTTTCATCAATCAAAGAACTCTGCTCAAGGCTGCACAATGTATTGGTTGATTCCCAGAAAAATAAAGCACATGCTAAACTGGCTTCTCTAGTTCAGGAGGTAAGAGTCCATTTTTTTGATAATTTTCATTACTAGTTGATTGAAACCTGAAAGTTTTTTATGGAACTAAAAGAAGTCTTCTTTTTTCTCTCTTCCTTTTTTTATTTTCTTCAGTTGTTCCAATCAGTCTCACCTAAAGTAGTCGAATGTATAAGCACTGTGAAGATTGCTCAGGTTTGTCATTCTCTCTTTAATATTAGCTGGAGATCGCAATTTGTTATAGTAGTTTTTCTACTTATGGAAATCCTTATCTTGCTAATAAGATTTCAGTTTCTAACCTTTTTGTTAAAAAGATAAAAATACCTTTAGATGATGTACATTTTAGAAGATAGAAATGAAATCTAGTGCACACTTGCACAAGATTAGGCAGTGAAATGGGAGTGTAAATATGGATTTTGTGTATCTATATATAGTGGCCACTTTGCCTCAGATGCCATCTAATGTACTTACTTATTTTCTGTACCTGTTTGGCCAAGTTTAGGTTCATATCAATGCTTCAGAGTGTCTTCTAGAGATCATTAAGCTATGTGGCAACCTTCAATCAGTATGCTGGACAAACGATGAATTTAGAAAAGAGCTTTGTCATGTGCATGAAATGGAGAAAAACGATGCAGCAAAATCCTTGCTAAAGAAATGTATTGACATCCTTGAAAATCCGAAGCATAATGCTACGCAAGAAACCTGAACTCTTGTAGAGCATGTCAATGCTCAGGTAGAAAAGGGAGACCCTTTGTAAGAATTTTTTTGTTGTATTTATTTCATTCTTCCATTATTTTCATTTAGCTAAATATTAAATCCTAAAATTACTTCCATCTTTTTACCCATTTGCTGAAAGAAATTCTATCTGCCACTCTTAAAAAGCGATAGCTTATATGAAGGAAATACAAGAAGCCAATTTAAGTTATAAATTATAATGTTGAACATTTTTACTTTACACCCTAATTAATATAACTGTGGACCATTTTATTTTCTTCCACTTTTCCTATTCCTTTCTTCTTCTCTTTTTTTTTTTTTTTTTTTTTTTAAATGTTCCTTGTTTCTCTTTATTTATATCATTGTACTGGGGGAGGGAATGAAAATATCTCTTGATTATATTCAACAAATTTGAAATTGATGTTCGAATTTGAAAGAATATTCAGACAATGAGAGCTAAATATTTTAGTGATGCCCAATTGGCACTATGTGCAATTGACATCATCAGGAGAATATGCGTAGAGAATATTATGACAAATGAATTGAACCAATTTCTTGCAGGGTAAACTTTGGTAGAGACTTTACTAGGAAAAATATAAAAGAAAAATACAATAAGAGAGACAGGAAAGATGGTAGTTTTTGGGTGTGTTAGTATTGATGGTGGTGCTCCTGTGAGAAAACGTTTTATTGGTGAGCGTTGATAAGAGCATATGTGTTAGGCATCCATATCAACTCGAAAGTACCAATTCTTTTTTTCTCCTCGCTAAACCTAACAAAATAAAGTGGGACCCTTTGAAACAAAAACATTATCCATGGGTTAGGAAATGCGACGAACGTCAGGCAAAGGTGGAGCAGTGTCACACTGAATTTGTGTTTAAATGTAAAAATTTATATACAAACGTTTTCCATATGATATGATTTGGTACAATAAATCATCTATAAACGTACATTTAATAAATATTTTATTAAATTTATATATATTTTTTATCGTTTTTTAACACTGTATAATTATAAATGATTAAATTTATATAAATTAATGAAAATAATAACAAATAATTATACCACTACTGTTATATGCAAGATTCTATAAACATATTATTAAATTGTAATAAAAATGATGATGTTAGTAGTAGTAGCTTTCAACCACTACTCTCAAATGCTCAATCTTCACCTACCACCGCACCCTTATTTTCAATCATGCATTTGCCTTCCTTCTCCATCCCCACCAAACCCCTTTCTTTCTTCCTAACTTTTTTTTTTTTTTTTTTTTTTTTTNTTTTTTTTTTTTTTTCTATCATTTTTTTTTATTCTTGTTCATACTACGTAATCTTATTATTACAAATAAAACCCTTTTTACCTTTTTGTTATTTATAATTTCTTCCTTCTTTATTGTTTTGTTTTCCGAATACCATCTTATTCATGTTTTTGAGGTCATCAATTAGTACTTTTTCTTTTCTTTTTTGATGTTCATGACTAATGTTATTCCCATTTCTTGAATCTCAGTTAGGGAAAAATAACAAAAAGTAAAAAAAAAATGCTTCGTCTTTTTAGACTCTCAATTAACTTCTAGGAAAGAACTTTTATTAAAGCTAGAGAGATACAAACTTCTACATATTCGAGATAAACGTAATTAAATAAACTACATAATTTTTAAATGAAGATTAAAGTCGAGTTTATTAATATATAAAGCTATAACATGGTTTTCAAACTTTGGTTGGTTGGTGTAGAAGCAAAAACTAAGAGGGATTGATGCAAGAAGGAAAAAGTTTAATATGTATGGTCCGGGGCTTGACCTGTTTTCTGGCTACCCAAGCTTGAGCTTGAAATTGTAAAACTTAGACTAAACTTTCACTCGGTTTGGTTGGTGAGCAAAAAGCTTAAAATAGCCTTTTTAACAACCAAATTTGCTATCTCCAATGCCATGATATTCACTTCATGAAATACTCGGCTTTACCTACAACACAAACACTCTAGGATCATTTTTTACGCATTTTCCATGAACAACACCAATTTATCTATTCTCTATCTGTTTGGTTTCCTAGAATCACAAGGCGAATAGTAGAGGGTTTTTTATTTGGTAAGGAATATAAAATGGCCATTTAAAAAAGCAGGGAAAAAAAAACTATATATATTTTCTCTCCTCAATGAATCCCAAAATCCAATGAATAAAAACAATTTAAAAAAAAAGGTAGATTTCTCCACCTGTCATAATTGTCTTGTATGTCCTACTTAATTTTGTAGTAGCACCAAAACTAATATTAATATTAAAATAATTGCGACATTATCCTAAAGAGACTCTTTCTATATCCATGCAATATCTTTAAAGCATTTGGCACTCGGATTGATATTTTAAAAGTCATAAAAATATCTTTCTATATATAGATGTAGGCCTCATTTGTAATTGATTATAAAAATTCTTAAAAATCATATTTATCATTAATTTGGACAATCTGTGAATGGGTAAATGAAAGGATTCTCCAAAATGTTTGAAAACAACTAAGGATGTTGTTTAGCCAGATAGCTAATAAAACTAAGTTTCAAAATTAATTTTATAATTCATTACCAAAAAAAAAATAATAGTGTTGCAATTGCTCTTAATTTGTTGACATACTGTGGACACTCTCAATTCCTTTCCCACAAGATCTTCCTCAGTCCATAATAAAAAAAATAAAAATAAAAATAAATAAAAAATTCTTTCTCAGTCCTTCAACTTCCCATGCTGCTTTTCAATTCCNCCGGAAAAAAATGAGATTTTAAGGGCTAAGGCTCTCCCCCCCTCCCTTTAACAAAATGAATAAGAAGTAGGACCAAACTGAGAGTTAGAAGCATAAACAAAGATGGATTTGTGAATAAGAAAGAAAAGTCCAAGTCCATGGAAAATTTATAAAGTGGGTTGTTGGGTCCCACAAATGGATGGGAAAAGGCATCCTTGGCGCTTTCAAACCATTCACTGTGTTCCCTTTTCTCACGGAGGTCATGCAAAGTGGACGGATTTGATGATTCTCCGTGCACCCACTGGCCCAATACATGGGCCTCCTCGTTATACAGCTCGAACCCCGTATCTTTCGCAATGTTAATGACTTCTTCTTCGATCTGTCCTTGGACTGAATCCACCTCCATCTCCGTTTTTGGCGAAAGAACGTCGTGAAGATAGGAAGTTTCTGAGGCAGATTCTGAGGATGAAGGAACATCCCCACTAGGATGCGAAGGCCCCTCTTCCCTAACCCGGGGGGGAGAGAAAGTGGGGCAATTGAGGTCAAAAAGAGGAGTGCAAAGCGCTTCCTCATGGACGGCGTCTTGAGACGAAGATGCAGATGCTTGAAGTTCCTCGGTTCTTGCGTATATAGACTGGAGGTATTCGAATCGGCGTTTCATGGGTTGGATTTTACTTTTTCTATAGAATGAGCACTGTGAACTATCTGCTTCAAAAAGATAGTTGTAAGAATGAATGAAACTTCAACCTTCGATCGGAATACGGATGAGATCAAAAGGGCCAGTTGCTTACTTGCGAAGAAGGAGGCAAAGGATGCAATAGCTTCGGTTAGAGCAAAGCCCAAAATGGCATAACCAAATGATTGTTTAGCCAATGATGGATTCCTCGTCGATTCTTCTCCTCGTCCTCTTGGGCATCCCACTTTGAATGCTTTGCATTCTTTTCGATCTTGTACCCACGGAGCGGTACACTTAACACCAACCCAATCTCGATTCAAAAAAGAAAACTACAAGCAACTACATCAAAAACCTCTATTCCTGACGTGAACGGACGCTTTCAGTTAGTTAGACTTCTATAACTATATAAACAAATATAACACAAGCGTGCGATATTTATAAAATAAACATTTCAACCAAACTCTTTGTTTGCGAAGGCCGAAGGAGAATAGCTTGCAAGTTCGGCAGAATTCTGGTTAACCATGAGATTGTTACTCTCTTCTCCGAAGCTAGAGTTATTACTGGTACTATAATGGACTCTCTGACCATGCCCCAGGCATTATTCAGTTGAATCACTCAGTGCAGCACAGCCATAAACCTTAAAGGTTTATTAATGCGCAGTCTAATCATCCCTCCTTTCTCCGAACTGTGGAGCAAGCGTGGAATGTCCGAGTTGAGGGCAACCCCATGTTCAAAGTGGTCCAAAAGCTTAAAGCGGTCAAAGAGGCGCTGAAAAGTTAGAACGTTACCACCTTTGGCAAAATAGATGAAAGAAGCCAGGCTACATAAGACNTGTTTTAAATAAATTTATATTAATATAATTATTTGATTTGACTATTTCGAGAAGCTTGAGAATCAAGAAAAATGAATTTGATTTATATATAAATCTAACAAAAAATTTATCACGAAGATGCGAATTAGTTTGGGAAGCACTAAAATTTAACCATATTTGTTTGGGCCAATTTTAATGCTTCTGTTTCTTTATTATTCTTTTTTTTTTTGATGAATTCTGTTTCTTTATTATTCAGTTGCATTGTACAGACCTTATTTTATCATACAAACACACTAAAAGGAAAAAAGTAATTGCAACAACTTTATCATTTTAGTTGCAAGAGATTAAAGGATGGAACAAATTAGGAGTAGTTAAGCAAAAATTAGATTAAAATTTATATAAATTATAAATAAGAAATATAATTATCTTAATACTTTTAAAATCAAATCTTACTTGCAGAATTTTGTTTTTTCTTTTTGAGTAGTTTTGGAAACCATATTTGGGGGCATATTTCTAATACTCTCATAAATGTTATTTTTTTCAAATTCAATATATTTATTGTATTAGACTAGATTAGACTTGTACTATTTAAATTTTATTTAATTAAATTAATCAAATTTAATCCTGTTAAAATAAATAAATATTCCCATGTAAAACCCATCAATGTATTAAAAAAGAGAATAGTATTTCTCATAGATTCTTTCCATGTTTGGATAGATTTTTTTTTTCTTTGTTGGAACAAAAAAGTTGATCTTGAGTTTGGATGGGACATCTCAAGTGGCTAGAAAACCAAAAACATTCTCCTTACAATACTGATAATTTCCAAGTTCAATACAAAATTATGAAATATTTGATTTTGAAAAAAATAATCAAACACCACCCCATTTTCAAAACTAAGAATCTATCAAAAATAGGTCCTAAAGCTAATTAAATGCAAGAAACAGACAAAGAAAGTACACAACCAACAGGAGATAATTTAATTTAATTTAATTTGATTTAATAGATGGTTGAAAAACCAATAGAAGATATTTTAATTTCTAAATCAAACACAGGCAGCAACAGAAAGCACTACAGTCACGATTCACCTAATTTATGTAAATAGAGACAGATTGGGCAATTTTCTCAATGAAACAAATCTTCTCCTAATCTAAATTAGATTTTGAAGGTCCAATTTTAGAAATGTTATTCTCAAAAAGTTTATTTACATCTATATCCTTTAATTTTTAAAATATGTAATATTTTGCCTCTTAATTTTTAAAATTGATAGTTATGTTATTTATTAATTTTAAACGTTGTTTCAGTATACATTTATCATCATTAACTGTTAACTAATATCGTTTTATCTCCTATATGCATTTCATATGCAGCGCCAATAATAATAGTTTTTGACCTTTTTGCTCCATTTAACTCTTTATCTCTCTAAATGGTTTGAAAAAAGAAAAAAAAATTGAAAAAGAAATAGTTAAAGATTTTAGATTGAAAAATCAAAGGAAATTGTAAAAATTTTGTTTTGTAGGAACGATTTCAAAGTTTGATTCATTCAGGGAAGTAACTATGTATCTAATAGCATATCTTATTTTTAATTCTTATAAATAGGGATTAGACTCGGAAATCATTTTTACATAACAAAATTTCTAAATTTTCTTTTGATTTTTTAATTTTTAAAATTTTCTGTTCTTCTCCTTTCGATTTTTTTTTCCAAACTCTTTAGAAAGAGAAATAGTTAGATGGAGCGAGAAATATAAAACTACCCATGTTATCATTAAGGTACGTGGAAAAAAAATGACATTATTTAACAATTAATAATAGTAAGAGAATGTTAGAGCAACGTTTAGAGTTAATAGGGACATAGCCGCCAATTTTAAAGGTTAAAGGATAAAGTGTTACACATTCCAAAAGTTAAGGGGTATATGCGTAAATAAACTTTTTCAAAATAAATGGTTTTTTTTTTTATTTAATTTAGAGTTTAATAAATTTAAATAGAATTATAAATTTTAAAAGAATTCATGGATTGTTATGGAATTTTATAAATTCTATATAAATTTCTAATTAAAATCCATGGAAAAAATTTGTGATTTTACTTAAACATTTTTATTTACAATTTTTTTTTTAAAATGTAATGAAATTCATTAAAAAATATATTTTTTAAAATCATTTAATAACTTTTTAAATACATTCAGATTTTAAAAACACTTTTACAAAGTTTCAATTAAATACATTCAGATTTTAATAGACTTTTATAAAATTTATAAAAATATGAATTGAATATGTCTTGATTTATATAAATTTCTTTAAACTTTTTAACCTTTTTAAAATTCAACCAACTCTAAATTAAACACACTTCAAGATAAATTTTTAACTCGTTAAGTAAAAAGAGCCCTTTACAGTGAAACTCAGTTTTTTGGTATCAAATCAGTAAAACCCATAATATTGGTTAATAACTAAATAATATCGATTTATAAGTGAACAATATTAGTTCATAAATGACATGTAACTCATTTATCAACCAATATTATTCAGTTATAAAATAATATTGAGAATCTCACCAATAAAATTCCAAAGACATATCCCTCAACATTTGCTTAGCCTCCAACCACAGTTCCAAACAAACCAATGCAATGATTTGAGAAGAAGCAAACCCAATACAAAAATATGTCTCCTTATTATAGAAACACTCTAAATATATATATATATATACACACACACATTAAATTATAAAAAAATAATAATGAACAATGAGAGATGAACTTGATCAGGAAAACCCCATGATCTATATATTTCTGAAATTTGCATTTTTAAAAATAAAAAATTCATTTGAGACACATCCACATAAAACCTTTTTTCATGGACATTTTCAACTACAATTTTATAATATATATATACCCAACCATGATTTTCAACATAGTTTTTTCCTGCTTGCTTGTTTGCAGATCCAACCAAGAATTAAAAATTTCCAAATTAACAAAAAAGAAAGAAATAAAAAAAAAAAAAAAAACAGTTGAGTGAGAAAATTCCAATTAAAATTTTCTCTTGGTGTTTTAAACAATAAAGACAATTTCCTTTTTTCAACTTTCAGTGGTTTTGCTAATCTCCCCCTGACGGGCACCAAGGCGTCATGTCCATTGGATAGCTTCCCAACACCCTCAAGAAAGAAGTAAATTCCTGAACCTCCGCCAAAGCGTTCTGAGCCCGAACCTCCGCCATGGACGCCTCGAAGTCCACGTAGAACATGTATTCGAAGTGCTTCGCCGTCCCCACATTCGCATCGTCGACGAGTCTGATCGGACGGTTCCGGTGAGGCCGAGACTCGATCTTCGTCAAGCTGATGTTCCTGAACGCAAACGCCGACAAAACCTTGAACAGCACCGACGTTCCCTTATCGTGCGCGAAGACGATGCTCGTCTTGAACGGCCGGTCAGTCCGCGGAATTATCGGTTCTCGGGCCAGCATCACGAATCGGGTCACGTTGCTCGAATCGTCCTGGATCCCGTCCGCCAGGATGTTCATCCCGTACAGATTAGCGGCGCGTGCGCTCGCAATCGCCGCCGTGTCGCGTAGGTTGTTGGCCGCCACGAATTCAGCGGCTCCGGCTGTATCGTCGACGGCTTCGCGAACCACGTTCAGGCCGAGCTTCGTCAGAGTGAGCTCGCACTGAGCCAGAGCCTGAGGATGCGAAATGACTCGGGTCAAATACTCCTTTCGGACTCCCGGTAAGGCAAGGAGGCAGTGGTGGACGGGAAGTTGAACCTCGCCGACGATGTGGAGCCGGTGCCGGAGAAGAAGGTCGTAGTTCCGGTGAATAGAACCGCCGAGCGAGTTCTCAATCGGAAGAACGGCTCGGTCTGCGATCCAGAGCTCCACAGCCTGGAAAGCCACCTCGAATTGATCGCAAGGAATAGCTTCGCAGTTCGGATAGGCTTTTCCGGCGGCGGCTTCGGAGTAAGCGCCGGGAACGCCCTGGTAAGCCACGCGGAGCTGAGACCCATGCATCGGAGCCGGCGACAAGTCGGTTACAGTGAGCGGCTTCGGCGCCTGAAGCTTATTATTGTCCGGCAGCTTCTCAATGGGAACAAGGTTAAGATCAATGGTGGTCTTGTGGCCGTTGACCGCCGCAACATGGTCAGCGCCGCCGGTCTTCTCCTTCGGCTGCTGTTGGGAAACAACCTTGCTAGCCAGAATTGCACAGGAGCTCTGCCAGTCGGCTCGGCTGGTTCCGACGCCGTTGGGAAAGTTGACGGAGGAGTCGGATCGGTATGCACATTGGACGACAAGTCGGGCGGGGCTGACTCGGACGATTAACGGACGACGCGTCGTTTTCGCCGTCGTCGTACGGATAAGAGGCTTGAGATTGTTAGGTGAGGGTGGCGAAATGGCCTGCATGCTGACCGTTACGGATAAATTCCGGTGGAAAAGAAAAGGACGCCGACGGAATTAAATAAAAACAATTATCTAAAAGCTGAAACAAAACAAAGAACAGAAATTCTGAATAATATATATATATATATATATATAAATTTTTTTTTTTTTTTGTGTATATAATTTATTTTTGGTTTTTGGAGAGGGTTTTAAGCTTGGCTGTTCTCTTTGAGAAAAGGGAACGTCAAGCTGAGAAAAAAATGAAGGCTATTGTGGGTTTTATATTGAGAGAGAGACAGAGTGTAGTAGACAAGTCTTTGGGGGAAGGTGTGTGCGGAGGTGGTTCGATTCGGTCAATCTCACACCTACCCCCGCTCTGTTTTTTATTTTTATTTTTGTATAACATTTATGATTTAATTTTAGTTTAATTTTCATAAATTTGAGTTTATGATAATAGAGGCCCATTATGGTATGGAACTAGAACTTTTAAATTCTGACACCAATTATAATCTGCTTTTCACAAATTTATTTTTATAAAAAATAATAGTTTTGAATTTTGATTTAATAAAAAAATTGGAAAGTATTTACCAAAAAAAAAAAAAAGGAAAGTGGAAAGTGGAAAGGAGTAAATAATTGAGGAAGGAATATAACCACTAATCTTTTAATTGCACTAACAAAGTTTTAGGAGGAGGCCTAAACGAGTGGAGACCAAACTCCCAAGTCCCTACCCCAACAAACCAAGTTTTGTTTGCATCTTTTTAACAAAAAATAAAAAAGTTTTGTTTGCATTTATTGGGGCTCAGCCTTCTTTAATTAATTGTTTCCTTTTTTTACTTCCGATTTGGTTTTTAATTTAGTAATATGGTCTAATCCCAACCCAACTGTGAAAAAAAAAATGTCATGGTAATAAATTTAAAAATTAATTTCAGTTGCTGCAAAATTTAATTTAAATTTTTAAGTTTATGATAATATATTATATATTATTTATTTGAAATAATTTGTTTTTAATAATATTTAGATAAAAATATAATGATAATTTCATATATTTACAGATTGTCATAAATTTAAAAAATTTAATTTAAATTAAATTAATTTTAAATACTACACTCAAAATTAATTCTAAAATTAATAATATAACAAACAAGTAGAGAAGGATGTTATGTTTATTTTATAAATAGATATATATTGAATCTGAATTTAATACGGTTTCATCGAATTTATAACCTGCTTCTTGGAAAGGAAATAAAATAAAATAAAAAATAGAAAAAACATTCATTGTGCGGAAGACATGGAATGGAACCTTATTTTATGTGACCAAAAATAAGTGTTTTCCGTTTATGTTTATGTTTTTTTTTTTTTTCGGAAAGTATCACTGACCCAGCAATAATAACATATGGTTTTGCATTAAGTGATTGCATGAGAAAAATGTATCCATAATTTTGATGTAAAAAAGAAATTCAAATCATTGGGTGTTTCATTTTGTATTTCTATCAATTGATTTTTCTTATTGGAAACTTGGATTAACACAAATAATACGACAAAAAATGATCATACATAGATCCCAAACTAATCCGTTTGGTAACTATTTAACAGTAACATCTATTGATCATTGTTTGATAACTGTTTAATTAAAATTTTAAAAAACTGTCATAACCGTAAAATCTACTAATTCTATTAGTAGAAGTTTCAGCAACAGTTTAATGGTAAAATCTACTGATTGTTAGGTTAGAAATTTTGAATTCGAATCTTCAATTTCAATAGTAAAAAAAAAAATTGTTATAAACTAAATGTTAAAAAAAATAAAAGTTAGTCTGTTGGATTGTTAAAATGGAGCAAATTTCGATACTTTAGTGTTAAATTTTTTAAACATAACTATATCATGGGTCATACGCGTATGAAATTTATTTAGTTGTGTCTCAAAAATTGAGCGTTAAGAGGGCGTGTTTGGCTGGTAGCTTAAAAATAAGAAAAGAAAGAGAAGTGAGAGGGACATAGCCATAAGTGAGAGAAGCAGCCAATTTGAGGACCACACATTTAAAAAGCACATGGGAGTGGGACGGGCAAAAATGGCGTTTTCTCAAGGCCCTATTCTGATATATGATTTGCATTGGTTTTTTTCTTCTTCCAAAAAACTAATTTCAATTTTGTTTTTGAATTTTCCCACAAAAAGTACTAACTACACATGTTATTTGCCTATTTGTTGCTTGCCTGTTCCCATAAATACAATAATATGTTTCATAAATGTGCGACTATGTGTCTAGATGTGATGGAAACAACTTTTTTCTTCTTTTTTTCTTCAATATTAAATTTATCAAATTATAAAAACTATAGAACTAAATATGTATATCTTTAATGTCTAAATAAAAGTGTCACTTTTTTAAACTGAATCATATATTTAAGATGTTATATAGGATTTAAATAAAATATTAAAGTATTTAAAAGAATAATATTTATTTTATTCAAAAATTAAGAATAGATGTGAATTTTTAAGCAAGGTATCATGCAGAGTAGATTATTATTAGAAGGTACACAACAATATTAAAGTATCTAAAATAATGATATTTCATCAAAAAAACAAATCTAAAATAATGATATCTATTTTCTTCAAAAATTAAGAATTGATGGCAATTTTTAACAAGCTATTGTTGTCAGCATATTTTCATTAAATTTGGTTGAATATATTTCTATATTGGCAAACAAATTAAATTATAGAAATATTTTTTTGGGTGGTAAAATTGATATAACCATATTGAAAACGTGTCTAAAAGAAAAGTCTCTCAATGAAAAAATAAATTAAAATAAAATAAAAATCTTGAAAGACAAAAGTAGAAGGCCAAAGACATTTTTTATACTTCGGTTGTTACTTTTTTCAAAAAGTATATATATATATATATTTTTATATTTTTGAAAAATTGTATCACTTTATTCTGAATTTGAGTTTTTCTTTAAATAAAAAATATATAAAAATAGAATGATAGTGGTTTTTTTTTTTTGGTGAATGAATGATAGTGGTTGTTATATTCTTGCATTGACAAACACAGATATGATTTGAAACTCTGCCCTAATCTAAATGCCTTACCAACCTATCTGTTAGCATCTAAGTTTCATAATTTTTTTACTCATTTTTCTTTTTTCCTCTTTTGATGAATATTCATATTTTTTCACTCTTCCTTCTCTATAAAGCCGCTCAATGCATATTACAGACAAATGGCTCTCTCTCTCTCTCTCTCTCTCTCTCTATATATATATATATATATATATATATTTAATCAATAATTTATTAAAATATTAATTAAATTTATGATAATATTTAATTAATTAATTTTTTTAATTTATTTATCTATATTGAAATTAAATGAATATATCAATGAATAATATTTTATTATTTAATAAATAAATATAATAAATATTTTAATACCTATATTTTTAATTAATTAGCTTTTGAATGTACCTTTTACGTTTAAATATTTACCTAAATGGCCAAGATATTTAAAAACTTTCATTTATGTACACATTTGATCCGACAAGAATGATGCCAATTCATTAATTACTTTCCGAAAAAGAAAGAATTGTAACTCATGCTCGGAAAATATACAAAATAATCATTTAGCAAATCTGCATCGTACCGAAAAACTCCACTGTAATTAACTAGGTTAATAATTGACATTCATCTGCTGCTTTGGTGTATGATGAGCCAAGTAAAGTATAATATTCTTACTTTTCAAGATTTTCTATAATATATATATATATATATATATTATTAGCCACCCAAATATCAAATTAAGTACTTTAACGTATATCTACCAAAAAAAAAAAAGTACTTTAACGTATAATTTTACTATAAAGGAGATGTCCCCCATCTTATATTAGGAGACACACATCCTTTAGAATTTTTTTTTTTTGAGAAAAAAAAAACATATCCGTAGCGGTGTATGAGTTATCTAATAAGTTTATCTAATAAGTTTGTCAAATTCATGCATTTTTTTAATTCAGTGAGAGTCCACACTAATAACTCATGTCACTGAAAATACGCACGATAATAGAAATGGGTATAAATTCAATCCGGTACATTTTTTTGTATTCTTTTGCAAACTAGATCTAACTTAACCATTGAGGCAAACCAAATTGAATTGAACTAACAGTATCAGTTTGGTTTGAACTTTGGTCAAATACTGTATTATTTTATTATTTAATAATATTTTTTTTAATTTTTTTTATGAAAAATATTATTATTTTTTAATGATTTGAATTTAATATGATGTATATTTTAAAGTAAATAATTTAAAAAATATATATATATAATTAATTATAATAAAAAATATTAAAAAAATTATATATCTAGTCGTTGATTAAAATTGAATTACAAATTATTTAAACTGAACTGAACTAACGATTAACTAAAATATTTATTGAACTGGATAAAACAGTTAAGATGGACTAGATCGATTTGTGTCTACCTTTAGGATGCACAGTAATAAAGTGGGTGAAGTCACCCACTACAATAGGACTGCTTACACATATACATATATACATATTAATTAAGGTCAAATTAAATGCTACATGGTTTTATTGAATGATAATATTTTTAGTAATATATATAAATTAGAGTTTAAGTGATATTTTTCCCAAGGTTGTAACATAATTTGTCTTTATGTGATAAAGGGTCATTGTTTAATAAAGGAAGCACAAAATGAAATTTAGACAAAAAATAAATAAATATTGAATGTTGTTAAATAAATGTACTGTTATTGAATTTTATCCAAACGAAAGCGAACAAATGGTCTCTCTAGGGTGCAGGTAGATACTAAGGTCAAATCCTCCCATTAACTTTATTTTATTCTTTTTTGAAAAATTGGGCAAATATTTACAAAATGGATTTGATACATTAATATAACTTACCCTATTTTAACTTGTGAAAATTATGTATTTGATTAATAAATTAAGTATACTATTTGAGAAAATTAGCAATACCACCTCACTTTTCCTTATACGTACACATACTACTGGTGTACATTTTGACATCAAAAACGAAACCCTCTGTGTCTCTTTTGCACCTAACTAAGCTAAAATTTGAATCTCTCTATTCTCTCAACAAAGAAAAGCTCAAAGTTGAAGAAAGCTAGCCATGACTCATGTCCGTTTCAGAGCCACACACTAAATTTTCTGAACATCTTCTTTAAGTTTCTTTTTTTTTTTTTTTTTTTTTTTTTTTTTTTTTTTTTTTTTTTTTTGTGAATTCTTTAAGTTTCTTTCTGTTTCACTAAATTTGGATGGATCTACATTTTGTAGGAACATTTTAACATTATGCATTAGCCATTAAAACTTTACCCTCTCTTTTTTTTGGGCCCTTTTTTCTTATTATTTAAGCAAAGCAAAAAAAAAAAATGAATCCAATAAATATATACTTCGATTTTCTTATTTTAAACTTTGGCTCCTAAACACAAAAGTACTGATATATACATGTCCAAATACATGTTTTTTTGGTTAATTTAATCAACTTTGGTCCTTGCAATATGTCATGTTAGGAATAATTTTTCTACTGAGGATTTGCAACATCTACATGGAAAGTATTCTCTTGAGGACTTCTCGTCCAAATTAAGAGACAAATATGTTCGGACCCAATTATGATATATAAGGAGGAGCATAATATATATATATATATATATATGGTTTTTCTATAGCGGGGCATGTTGTCCACCACTTGGTAGGAATAATTCACTGCAGTGATCGGATGCACATAATCGTGCATATTATAAGGTTGCAATGAACTGTCGCCCACAGTAATTATTGGCTGCACCTACGTTAGCATTCCGTGTGTGTGTGTATATACACCTACATCCATAGATATTCATATGCATATACATATATAAGTTTCTTTAGAGCATATTTAATTGTGAATATAGATTGTTCTATATGTGCCATAAAATTTTGATATTGTTGAAATCTATGCCGTACAAATATACATATAATTAATTCTAAAATTACTATACATTGGTAACATGCATAAAGATTATTAATTGCTATTATTTAATAATATATTTATTAAGTCGTTTTCTTTTTAAAAAAGTAGACTTTTTAAGAAAAAATTTGCTTTTAAAGAAATTCAGAATGTCTAATAGTTTTTAGAAATAGACATTAATTTTGACAATATTTAAACTATATTAATTTAACATTCATTTTAACATTACTATTAAATAGTGTTTTTTTTATAAATTATGATATATTTATAAAAATATTTTTATGTGACATTTAATTTTCACAATCAACATCTCCATTGAAAATATTTTTAATATCTACCATATCTAACGTCCTCTCAAACTCAAGAGAATTTTGCACAAGAAAAGTTTTCTTATTCTAGTCTAGCTAACTCATATACACACTTTGTGTTCATGAGTTTAATACGGTGGGATAAAAATCCTAAAAATTAAATCCTCTAGCCAAAATCTATATAAAAAGGAAAAAAAAAAAAAATTGGAGATTTTTCCATTGTCCCTTTCTTTCTTTCTTAAAGCAATATTGCTTTTCACCCCCAATGAATATATATATATATATATATATATATATATATATATGTATATAATCAAATGGGAAAGTGAGTACTATTCAATCATGCCCTATACAAACAATGAAACAAGGTTGCTTTATTGCTATTTCTTGCTAATCTAGGTGTGGCATGAGCTTGGAGGCTTGGATGTTTGGTAATGCTCCTATATATATAGAAGACACACACAGAGAGAACATGTATAGTCGTTCAAGACTCCATTCCATGGATCTTCCTTTTTCGACCCGTTATAGAATCTCCTCTTTGACCTGGTCTTCGACATTTGAGAAGTTCTGAAAAACAAAGTTTTTATATATATACATACTATTTTAGAACATGGTAATAAAAAATAAAAAATAAAATAAAAACCATAATATGAATTGGATAATTTTCCACTAATTAGCAAATTAAACTCTTCATTCAAACTTAATTAGTTAGATCATGCTCATTATATATATATATATTGCTTTTTATCTAAAATAATTCAACCGTATGACTTGTTTGTATAGGACAAATACAGACTCTACAAAAGGAAGGCTTTTAGTTTTTTGATAATTAATTAATTAATTCAAAGTCCCCTTCCACCAACAACAAAAAAAGTCCCCTTTCACGAACTAATTAATAAGCACTATGAATAACCAAATAAATTAACCTATTAAAAAATTCGCAGATTAAGGGAATATAATGGTAAAACTAATAATTAAGACCAAAAGAAGCATATTAAATAAACATATATAGTAATAATAATGGGTTTGACATTATTGATCAAGTCCTTCTCAAGTAATTCACCCAAAAAAAAAATCCTTCTCAAGTATATTATATTAATGCCTCAAGTTGAGCATTTATTTGGTACGCATTACCTCATGAAATCAATTTATGCTAGCCAGCTCCAATATTATGTAATTCTCTGAACTTGTAAGCAAAATTATTTGACTTGACTTCTAGCTAGCTGGTTAGGCTAAGCAAGAAGCTTCCAGTTATTCATTAAAAAACAACAATAATAAGCTAGAAGCTTCAAATTAAAGGGCTGCAGGGGCTGGTCATCATGATCCTCTTCTTTATATATATATTTTTAATTATTTTACTTTTTGGTTCTTTCATTATTATTTTATTTTGTTAGCCAAACTCGTTTTCCAATCTTGGTGAAAAAAATTTAATATATTTTAGATTTTGAAACTGTGACGTAGTCAAAGTTGATTTCATGAAGATTAGGTTACAAGGCAGTACAATGTGGAAGTAGGTGAGAAAAGCTTTAAGAAATTTCTTGCTCAACTACCACGTCAATTCCTTCTCCTCCATAACATATATAATATAATACGTATATAAGTAGAGTTGTATAACACGTTTTAAAATATTCGTGATATTATCCAAGTTTTTCACACTTGCACTACACGTGCTGTTAAGATGAAATGTTTTCTTTTTCTTTTTTTTTCTTTTTTTTGGGTTTGTTATGTTTGATTACGGATAAAGCGACAGACCATATATACAGAGAGAGAGAGAGAGAGAGAGAGAGAGAGATCATATGAGATATATTTTTGAATATTAATGTCTTTCAGATGCTAAATTGAGACTGATGCATATAAATACATATATAGATAGTGAAATTAGATCTTTGAAGATTTAAATGTTAAATTGATTAAAAACTAATTGATTTTAATCAAAATCGTTGAAAGAAAAATAATCAAAGAGGGAGAGTTTTGTTTGCTTTTTCGTAAGGAGATTACATAAAACAAATAACTAGAAAGATCACAAGTTAACAAAGGGTTTAATATATATTTTAATTTTCAGCTTAAATCAAAGTTCTCCTTAGTGAATCCTTCAATTAATCTATGTCTCAGAAGATCCTGGGGACTTATAAGAGATTAATATGTTTGATCTATAGGTTTAATTAGCATGCAAATTAAAAAATAAAATAAAAATTGTTCCATCTTTTATTTTTTTCTACTTCAATAACTATAATATTATATTGTAACATCACATTATTAAACTGATACATCTTTTATTTTTTTCTACTTCAGTAACTATAATATCATATTTTAAACATCACGTTATTAGAAATAAAATATAAAAGAGATGATAATTCATCACTTTCTATCAGTTTAAACTTTTAAAATTAGTAGTAATTCAACATAGTATGAAAGCCAAAAAATTTAACCATTACAAATTTGAAATTCAACAACTCTACTAAACAACATGATAAATTTTAATCAGTAATATTCAATTCTATTTTATTTTTTAATACAAAAATATTAAAAAAGAAAAATGAACATTTTAATAATAACAACNTATATATGTTGAATGAGAGGGAAAAAAGCTGAGGAAAAAAAACTACAGGGGATTTTGGAGGAAGTATAGTATTAATAGATTATTTAGATATGTAGATTTAAAATATTTTATTAAATTTAATTTCACTTTGTTGGAATTTTGTATCTTTTGACCAAGAACCTATCAAAGAGAAGTGTTAGTTTATTTTTGATCATTAACTTGATGGTCTTAGTTTAGTGTATGCAGAAGTTTGATATTGTTTTTGTTAAAGGAAAACAAGAGTGTGACAGCCATGCAAGCAGCCATGTGGGCTTGCATGCACACTCCACCACGTGCCTGCTACATGTGCCCTGCACATTAGCGAGCCCAGCCTTCGCGCCCCCGCTCAAGTTCGCATTTGCCCACTCATGCATGCCCTCTGGCCTACACAAGCCTGCACAAGCTTGCACCTGCTTGCACCTGCGCTGCTGCATGCAGCCAACCTGCCTGCTCGCCACACTGACACACAAACGTGCATGCCCACGCTGTGTGCACACTGCCTTCCACCTTGGCACCACGCCGTGCCATGCCTGCCCAAGTCCGCACACTAGCCATGCACTGCCAACATGTCTCAGTCCAAGCACACTGGACACCAGCCCATGTCGTGCTGCTTCGCACATGTGTGCTCCTGCCCATAAGCACATGTCATGTTGTGCCTACTCAACGCAGCCCATTGCACATATGCATGCCTACCCACACGCACATGCCAAGCTGCGCCTACTCAATGCAGCCCACTGCACGCATGCATGCCTGCTCGCACTCACACGCACTGCCTCGCTGCACACCCAGTACCCTGTCTGGCCTATGCGCAGCCCATTGTCGAGCCCCATCCTTGAAAACGCCCCACGCACAGCACCTTCCTGCACGCACGCCCACGTCTGCCCATATGTCCGCTCAACATGCTGCCTACTCACAGCATCTATGCCCATGTTGCTGCGTACCCACAGCATATGGCTGCACCATCGCTGCTACCCCCAGCCATGCTCCACTATGCACCATGCACACAGTCACAATGCCTTGCTTGCACAAGAATGCACCCCTCACAGGTGCACCCCCATCTCACCTCGACATGGTGCAAGACCAACCATGCATTGGTCGGGTGTCAACACACAAGGGTCTAACAAACCACCCAGACCTTTTGAATTCGATGTCCTCATTGAACGGTCAAGTACATTTGAGTCTCCCTCCACTATGTCAACAGCCTCTCATGTAGCACCTCCTCTACCACAGCAACAGCCATATCTCGACTGTAAAGACACACCAATGTCAACTATGATCAAGCACTCTGCAGCCTAACCACCATTTTTTATTTTTTATTTTCAAAGCAGTCCACACCAACCACTTTGAACACACCCATGGAAGACCTCCTGCCATCCAAGAGTAATCCACAAAGTCCACACTCCACGTGAACTAGGCACTATGAAATTTAAACATGATGCCACACACCATGGCCCATGCACCAACACGAACCTGGTCAAGTCATCGCTGCCACGCGCACCAACGCAGCAAGCCATATGCCACAGCCCACACTCCACGTGAACCATGCACACCACACAGCCCGCATTTTTTAGTTTTCGTAATCAAATTTTACACTAAATGACTAATTTGCAATTTGACTTTTCATATTACACGTTTTAAAGTAACATTGTGCTCTTTTCAAATAAAATTAAATAAAATTATAATAGCAAAAATTACATAACGAATGCTTCTCAACTTCCACCCAGCTTCATCAACAGTAACTCAAATTATGTACAACATTTGTTACATTTGAATTGCAAAAGAATTTACATATAACATTTTCAATAAATTTACATGAAATAAAATTACATTAGGATCTCATAGTAGGTAACATTTTCAGTTGCAAAAATTACATTTCAGAAATGCTTCTCAATTTCCACCCAGCTTCAGCTTCTCCTCTTCGCAAGAGGATCCCATAGTAGGTTGCTCTTATGATTCTTGCCTTAAAGATAATAAACAGGATAAAAAGAAAACAACAACAAACACACAAATTATAGAGGTTCGGTGAAATGAATTTCACCTACATCCTCTTTGAGCTCCACCGAAGGAACTCTAGCCATTCTTATTAGAGAGATTCAAGATTACAAGTTACAAAACAGAGATAAAAAAACATACACGAAGCAGCACACAGAAAACACTTTAGAACAAAGAGCTTGCACAGATTTTCTACAAGAAAATCCCCTAGAACTCTAGAACAGCAAGAAGAACACAACTGCTGCAACAGAAGAGAAGAAAACCTAGAATCCTTTAATTTGATCTCGATCCCCTTTCCTTCTAGCAACCGCAAATGTATATACCACAAAGCTCCTAAGTGAAACGGTGTGTATAACAGTAGCAAATAAGTAATACACACAAAACGCAGTCGTTTTGGTTAAAGCGGTAACTCTCTCTCACACATGACCTTTATATCAAATTCTAACAATCTCCACCTTGATATAAAAGTCTTGAATGGCTAAAGTCACTTCAGCTTCTCAGCTCAAGTCTTCTTAGATTATCCGGGATCAATCCTAAGCAGCTTTTTGCACTCAGCGAACTTGCTCAAAGGAAGAATTTTAGTGCCAATGTCTGCTGGATTGTACTCTGTGGGAATCTTCTCAATATGGATCAGCTTCAGTTCAATTACATCTCACACAAAATGAAACCTTACATCAATATGTTTAGTCCTCTCATGAAAAACAGGATTTTTACATAAGAATATGGAACTTTGACTATCAGAAAAAACAGTAACATTATGATGCAAGAGTTTAAGTTCAGTCAACAGACCTTTTAACCATAGAGATTCTTTAACAGCTTCTGTTGTTGCTATGTATTCAGCTTCAGTAGTTGAAAGTGCAACAATAGGCTGTAATTGAGACTTCCAACTTACACAGTTCCCACAAACAGTAAACATATAAAAGGTAGTAGACCTTCTTCTATCTCTATCACCAGCAAAATCTGAATCTACATAACCCCTTAGAGTTTCCCCTTCAGAATTATGCTTAAACAGTAAGTCATGATCTAAAGTTCCCTTAAGATATCTAAGAAGCCACTTGAGAGCTTCCCAATGCTCTCTACCAGGATTGGCCATGAATCTACTTAACACACTAATTGCATATGCTATATCGGGCCTAGTACAAATCATAGTATACATAATTGACCCAACAGCATTAAAGTAGGGAACTTTTTCCATTTCTTTCTTTTCTTTAACAGTAGAGGGACAATTTTTAGAAGACAAATCAAAATGGTTTGCAAGAGATACATTAGTAGGCTCAGCAGTAAGCATAGAAAACTTTTTCAGAACTTTATCATAGTAATTTTTCTGATTAAGAAACAAAGTCCTTTTAACTCTATTTCTAACTATATCTATGCCAAGAATTCTTTTAGCAGGACCAAGGTCCTTCATGTCAAATTCAGATTTTAAGATTCTTTTGATTTTATGTATCTCTTCTATGTTTTGACCAGCAAGCAACATGTCATCAACATAAAGTAACAAATAAATAGTGCTACCTCTAGTATTACCTTTGTAATAGAGACACATTTCATACTTGCTTCTTTTAAAACCAATTTTAGATACAAAATTATCAAATCTCTTATACCACTGCCGAGGGGCTTGTTTTAAGCCATACAAAGAGTTTTTCAGCAAACAAACAAGTTCAGGATTACCTTTGACAGCAAACCCCTCAGGTTGACTCATATAAATTTTCTCATCTAAGTTACCATGCAAGAAGGCTGTTTTGACATCAAGTTGTTCTAATTCCCAATTGAAATGAGCAACTAAAGCAAGAATTACTCTAATAGTTGTGTATTTAACAATAGGGGAAAAGATCTCATTATAATATATTCCCTCCCTTTGAGTAAACCCTTTTGCTACAAGTCTAGCTTTGAATCTAACAGGATCAGTTTCAGTTAAGCCTTCTTTTACTTTAAATATCCACTTGCAATCAACTATTTTTTGATTATTACTCCTAGGAACTAGATGCCAAGTCTCATTCTTATGTAGATATTTTATTTCATCTTTCATGGCATCAAACCAATTCTTAGCATGCATACTATTAACAGCTTCATTATAGTTCCTAGGTTCATTACTAGCAAGCTCTTGATAAGAAAATAAAGAGTAGGATATGAGGTCTCCATACCCAAACCTCACAGGGGGTTTTACTTGTCTTTTCTCTTTGTCCCTTGTCAGTTGGTAATCTCTGATGGTTTGATCTGGTTGCAGAGGTGTCTATCTGTCATCTTGTACAGTTTCCTCTTCAATTTCAGTGTCATGAGCTGGTTCATCAGTCTGAATAGGAGTCTGAAATGCTGGTATGGGTAGATCCGGTTGTATAGATTGATCTTCATCTATTGTTTGAAGCTCCACCTTAATGTTAGTGCTATCAGCTTTTAGCTGATCCTCAGTATCTGCACTGTTAGTCTTCAAACAAAGCATAATACATTCATTGAAGATTACATCTCTACTTATTAAAACCTTGAATCCATTAGAATCTTTAGACCACAACTTGTACCCTTTTACACTTTCAGGATAGCCTAAAAAAACACACTTGACAGCTCGAGGTTCAAGTTTCCCATCCTTTTGATGGACATAAGCTAGACACCCAAAGGTTCTAAGATTAGACAAGTCTGGGTTAGTTCCTGTCCACATATACTCAGGAGTGTTGAATTCTATGGTTGTTGAAGGACTTCTATTAACAAGGTAAGTGGTTGTAACTACTGCTTCACCCCAGAAAGTTTTAGGAAGACCAGAACTAGAAAGCATACACCTAACTTTGTCTAGCAGGGTCCTGTTCATCCTCTCAGCAACACCATTTTGCTGAGGGGTATTCCTAACTAATTTATGTCTCATAATGCCACGGTTAGAACAGTAAGCATCAAATTCATTGTTACAGAATTCTAGACCATTATCAGTTATAAACACTTTAAGTCTTTTCCCGGTTTGATTTTCTACAAGAGAGCACCAATTTTTGAACTTATTAAAAGCTTCACTCTTATTCTAAGCAAATAAACCCACACCTTCCTAGAATAGTCATCAATGATTGAGAGAAAGTATTTATTTCCTCCTTGTGTAGGTGTTTGAGCCGGACCCCATAAATCTGCATGTGCATAATCAAGCACATATACAGATTTATGTAAACCTGTCTTAAAGGCTAACCTATGATGTTTGCCTAAAATACAGTGCTCACAGAAATCAACCTTACTAATGATATCTTGTTTGAACAGACCCTGTTTGTTTAGACAGTGTAAGCCTCTTTCACTTATGTGACCTAGTTTATTATGCCACAACTTAGTTTTATCTAAAGAAGACACAACAGCAGTACTTCCTAACACAGTATTACCTTGCAGCACATAAAGACCATTCTTTTTAACCCCTTTCATAACAACCATAGCACCCCTAGAAATTTTCATCAACCCATCTTGAGTTTTACACACACAACTAGACTCATCAAGAGTATCAATAGAAATTAAATTTCTCTGAAGGTCAGGAATATGTCTAACATCTTTTAAGGTTCTTATTATACTGATGGGATGCAATTTATATATATTTATATACCTTAATACTTGATTTGAGCATGTTTTATTCATTTAAAATGGATTAATTTATATTTTTCTATGTTTTAGGTGGATTTGAGCTTAAAGGGATGAAAAATGAAGAAACAGTGGCAAAATCGTAATTAAATAGAAAACTGAAGAAGCAGTGGCAAAACCGTAATTAACTGGACGTTGGCAGCAAGGCAGTGCAACCCAGGTGCATGCCCAGGCGCCTGGCCAGGCGCCTGGATGGGCGCGAATCTGAGCGTTTTGTGCGCGTTTTTGTGATTTTTAGCCCTAGGTTTTAGTATAAATATGTTTTATCATTATTGTAAAGAAGGGAGCCGTTTTTAGAGCAAAAACAACAAAAAGAGAGAGTTTTCTAACAATTATGAGTAGCTAAATCTCTCTCTTGGGTAAGAGTATTGTTCATTGCTAAAGTATAAGGTGTGAGACATGGTTTATAAGTTTTAATTCAATTATAATTATTCAATTTGTGTTCTTCCAATTTATTTGTTTATCATTCAATTCTCTTTTATTATAATTTGGATCCGTTATAATTATTTGTGGATTGAGTATTTGCTAATTAGGAATTCAATCGTATTGAATGTTCTATGTTTAGTAGCACTTTGATTTTAATAATTGCATGCTAAGCTTTTGTTAATTTCTTAGGAGAACACAAGATAGATTAAAGTTTTACAACGTTTGTAGGACTTGTTTATTGTTGGATGATCTTGTTCTTAATGCTTTTCTGACTTTATTTAGATCACGTTGGTTTAGATATTTCAGAATTAGGATTAATTTACGATCGTATCTGAATTAATTAATTGTGAGAGTTAGAATAAAATTGGCCGTGCTATTTTATTCAATCCAACATTGAATGATTATTTTTGGATATATTTTTGTCTGTGATCACCTGTTCTTTAGTAATTGAAGATACTCTGACCCAAGGTTTTCTCCTATTGTTATTTTCAGTATTTATTAAATTGCTTTCTTTAATATTTGAACTCCCCAACATAAAATCCCCCTTTTGTCTTTTTAATTTTATTTTAATTGGAATAGAAATAGTTTGATCATCAGTCTCTGTGGAATCGACCTGAACTTGCTGCTACTACGGTAGTGTTTAATTTCAGTAATTAATTTTGGTGTTTACGACACGCATCATATACCATCAAACATCTTGACAGTAATGTCACCTATGCCAGCTATATCACAGGACATATTATTTCCCATTAACACTTGACCTCCATTTATTTCTTGATAATTATTGAACCAATTTTTCATAGGACTCATGTGAAAGGTACAACCAGAATCAAGAATCCACTCTTGTTCAAAGGATTGGGTAGTGACAGCTAGAACTTCACTTATTTCTAGACCATTAGATGCCACAGCAGCATCTCCACTCTCTTCAGAATTAGAATTTTTATTCTTCTCATCCCTCTTTCTCTTAAAACAGTCCTTAATCATATGACCATCTTTCTAATAGTAAAAACACTTTCTGCCCCTAAGTCTAGACTTAGACCTAGACTTTCCTCTACTTTTGTTTCTAAAACTAGAACCACCATTCCAATTAGAACCACCATTCCTATTAAAATTTCTTCCCCTCACAGAGAGACTCTCACTAGAGACAGAGTTTTTCTTTTCAATTTTTAATTCAAGATCTTTAGACCTTAAAGAATTTACTACAATTTCAGTAGTTAAAGTTTCTCTGCCATACTTAATAACATTTTTAACTTCTTTATAAGGATCACTCAAAGAATTTAACAGGATAACTGCATGGTGTTCATCAATGAATTTTTCATTACTATTTGCTAAATCCAAACCTAACCTATTAAAATCATCCAGATTTTCCTCAAGATCTTTAGCAGAGTCCATTTTAAAACCAAAGAATTTTTCTAGCAAATAGATTTTATTCGGCAGTGATTTAACAAGATACAACTGTTCTAATTTAGCCCAGATTCCAGAAGCAGAGTGAGAATCATTTACCTTTCTCAGAACGTTGTCGGCCAGATGGAGAATGATGGTGTTGTAAGCAATTTCGTCCATGTCCTTCTTCTGGTCATCAGTCATGCCCTCTAGATAGGTTTCATCCAGTGCTTTGGCTACCTTCTGCTGCACCAGAATAGCCCTCATCTTCTGCCTCCATAGAAGGAAGTCACCTTTTCCGTTGAATACTTCAAGCTCAAATTTTGAGCCCATCGTACGAGGATAAATTGCAAGAAAAACCACTCAAAGAAAAAAGGGACCCAAAGAAGACAGCAAAGGAAACAAGAAGGAACCGAACCAAAACCTTGAGAAAACACAAAATTTTCTCAAAGAAAGAAAGGAGACCTCTAAAGCCGATCTAACACGCAAGAATAGACCGAATCCTATGACTCAATCTAAGAATAAAAACACAAGACTTGTGAATCAAATCAAGATTCACAAAACTTTACCGTAGACTTGAAAGAAGAAGAAATGATCGAAGCTCTGATACCACTCTTAGGATTCTTGCCTTAAAGATAATAAACAGGATAAAAAGAAAACAGCAACAAACACACAAATTATAGAGGTTCGGTGAAATGAATTTCACCTACATCCTCTTTGAGCTCCACCGAAGGAACTCTAGCCATTCTTATTAGAGAGATTCAAGATTACAAGTTACAAAACAGAGATCAAAAACATACACGAAGCAGCACACAGAAAACACTTTAGAACAAAGAGCTTGCACAGATTTTCTACAAGAAAATCCCCTAGAACTCTAGAACAGCAAGAAGAACACAGCTGCTGCCACAAAGCTCCTAAGTGAAACGGTGCGTATAACAGTAGCAAATAAGTAATACACACAAAACGCAGTCGTTTTGGTTAAAGCAGTAACTCTCTCTCACACGTGACCTTTATATCAAATTCTAACAGTTGCAACGTCCTTAATTATTGAGCTTAGTAAGATAATTTATGAAACAAAAAGAATTGTATAGCTAAAAAAGTATATGTTAAATGTGAGCAACAATAAATAAATAAATATGATACTTGTTTACACATAAAAACATATGTTAAAAAAATAAATAAACAAATATGTATGCAATGCAACACAAAATCCCTAGCTATCTAAAAAAAAAATACGCTAGTAAAAGTAACTAATTTTTCTTTACTTTTTTTCTTTCTATCAATGTTGTTTTTGTTAAAATGAAAAGAAAAACCAAATATAATAATCAAAATACTAAACACTGAGTGTGGGTATTCAAATTTTACCAAAAAAAAAAAGAGTGTGGGTATTCAAAACTTGGTAAAATATATAGTTAAGGTATTCAGCAATTTACTCATTAAAAGTACTATGTGTGTTCATGAAATTTATGCACATTTGTCAGGCCTCCGATTTTATTGCAATGTGCTATCAGTTTTCTTTCATTTACTTTATTCAGTTCATCAATCTAGAGATCTCTCATCTTTAAAATTGGAAAAAATCTAATGTACAATTGCATTAACATATTTAAAATGGAAATACTTCTCTTCTATTTAGCGTTTTATATTGTTTTGTTTTGTTTTTGTACTGTATTATTATATAAAATATAAAAAACAGTGTTAGGTGATAAAAAAAAAATTATTCACTACTACAAAATAGGGTCATAGACAACGGTTAAAATCCGTCGTCTTACGTGTTTAGACGATGGACGCGAAACCGTCGTCTAATTAGGCGTCGTCAATACTCAAAAAACTTCGACGACGGTTACAAACCGTGTTACAAACCGTCGTCTATGTTTAAATATCGACGACGGTTTTTACTATAAACCGTCGTCAATAATAACACAAAGACGACGGTTCATAAGAGGAACCGTCGTCGAAAATAATTATATATTTTTACGGTTCCTCTTATGAACCGTCGTCGTTTTGCTATTATTGACGACGGTTCATAAGAGGGACCGTCGTCGAAAATAATTATATATATATTTTTTAATTTATATAAATTTTTAGAAATATATATATATTTCGGCTTTTATATATATTCAAATATATTTATTTAATTTAAATATTTTAATTANCAATAACCATAATAATAATGGAAGTATATGCAATCAAGGACAGCAATAATCATCAGCAGCAACAACAACAATAAGTAGCCGATTTCCAATAACCTATACCACCACATCACTATGTATATAAGTTTTTTCGCTAAGCCACTATGTATATAAGTTATTCTCGTATCCTTCCCTTCTTGTATACCAAACACCAAAAGCCATGACATTTACCTTTTTGGGCAACTACAATTCAATGTTCCCCACTTTCTATTATCAAACTACACATTATACATTATATACTCACCAAAAAAAAAAAAACTACACATTATATTTTTTGATAAAAAAAAGAAACTACACATTATATTTAGATTTTAGACCCCAAAAGAATAAAATTCAACTTCAAAAGCTTTCTTTCACAAAAAAGAAAAAAAGCAAAAAAAAAAAAAAAAAACTTCAAAAGCTTTTTGTGTCCGGCAAAACAGAAACACAACCATTACTGTTCCTCCAGCACGCCAGTGCCATTCATTATTCATTCCAAAAGCATATCCTTCTGGCCTCACTCTCCTGGTTAAGTTTTTCTTTATACATTTACCAAAAAAAAGTTTTTCTTTATACATACATAGGAAGCTTCGGTGCCCCCCCCCGACTATGGAGCTAGCGCCGCCGCTGGTGCAGAGGAATCCAGCAATCCAGCCGCGCCGTACCGCTGTGCAGAGGAAGCTTCGGTGCCGCCGGGGTCTGCTCGGACAAAAATCGCAGGTCTGGTGCAGAGGAATCCAGCCGCGCCGTACCGCTGTGCAGAGGAAGCTTCGGTGCCGCCGGGGGTCTGCTCGGAAAAATCGCGGGTCTAGTGCAGAGGAATCCAGCCGTGCCGTTTCTTTTGGGGATGATTTCCTGCTCGGGCTGTGACTTTTGGGGATGATTTCCCCCCAACCTTCAAACAAAGTTCTCAAATGAAGGGAAAACGCAGCGTTTTTGGCCTTTTTGGGGATGATTTTCAATTTTGACCGGGTCAAACGCAGATCTCAATTTTGGCGCTCTCAATTTTGGGGTTAACGGTAACGTGCATTTCGGGCTCCCTAATAAACCCGATCGGGCATCTTAGCTTTTCTGTAATTATAAATACTGTATTATGCATATGGGATTCTTGCATTTGCATTTTAAAAGTTGTGTAACGTGCCATGTTTTGCATCTCACAGCTCCGATGCTAACATTTTACGCTTAACAACTCATTGGATTGCTGCAACCTCTAAGTGAGCTTGAAACATAAAGCAAAGGCTTAGAAGAAGGTGATTATAAAGAAAAAAAAAAAAAACAGGAAAAAAAACCTGGAGAATGAAGCAAAATGTAAGGAACAGTTTGAAGGAAAGGATGATGGGTATGAAAAAATTAAACTAGTTCACAATCAGGGATGTATAAAGAGTTCGTGAGCCCAAAATCAAGTTGAACCCATCCAAAAAAATTCAGTTCAAATATGATATTATCTGAGTCTGAGTCTATCTAATTTTTTTTGAAGTTTGCTTTTGGTTTTAAATTTTTAGTGTAGATCAAGTCTAAATTATAGTCCATCTTGTCGACCGAAGTTTAGTTTGATTAGCTAGCATGATATAATTTTATATTTATTTTTTTCTATTTTTATTTGATTTATTATAAATATTTAATTTTTGGCATATTTTATATGCTGTAACTATTATAAGATAACTTATTAATTTTTATTTGGTTGTAGGGTTAGATATCAAGCTTTAGATTTGAAATATTTACCCAAACTGCCATGATTCGAATTCTCTCTGTGGACCATAAAAAGGCCAGAACGAACCCACTCGATCCTGAATTTTGGCGCTTAGTCCAAATTGGACAGCCCGAATTTACATTCTTACTCCTAATGTGTTTTTTACTTTTGACCATGAAGTTCAATTTTAGGTCTGAAAAATTGCATTTTACCTTTTTGAGTTCAAAACCCATTTCATATTTTGATCTAAGAAGACCTTCAAGTCATCTCTGTTAGACATGGTAACATGTTATATTATGTTTTATCCCATCTAAATCATTAAATTTTTATGGTTGAAAAATATAAATTTAAACTTTTCAAAAATATAGACTTATTCATTTAGTGTTAACTTTAGTGTCATATTATATCATATTTGTTTAAAAAAAAAAAATGACAGGAACCTTTCTTCTAATTTCTGCAATAGAAGGGTGAACTCACCAACAATAAAAAAGTAAAATAGAAGACTACAATGTCCCATCGTATTTTTTGGGACGTAAAAATCTATTTCTATGGTCTTACAAGATGTACTGGAAAGTAAAACTTGGCAAAAATCTAGCCGATGAAATTTATTGAACCGAACCGAATTGGACAGTTCAATTACAGTGTGGTGTTTCTGTCAAGATTGATTCAGCTGGTTTATTTAATAAAAAACTAAATTAAAACATATGAATCGGTTCACAATTTAGCTGAATTTGAAATGCACAGCAACAACTCCTTTCTAATTGTGCCACACCACCCTTCTAGTATAGCCTGAGCCGTCGATCCCTAGATTAAGCCACAATCATTTATCAAAATTACTTTTTTTTTTCTCAACCGCCTTTATTTTCTCTCAATCTGAATCTCATAATTTGAAAACCCTAACATTTATCCTTCCCTCCTAGACTCTTATCTCACCAGTAGACAACCCTAATCCTATTTCTTTTCTTTTTTTAACCTCATTTGCTCTTACTCACTCATAGTGACACGATCTCTGTCTGCAGTCTCTCTTTCATAGTTTTACTTTAACCTTAACTTTTGCGGTTATCCAATCAAAATTCAACATTTGTCATTTAGTTAAAATTATCTATTTTTATTTTTTTTCCTCTCCTTTCGAAACCTGCTCTTGCTCGCTCTCTGTTCTCTTTTCTTTGCAAACCAATTACGTTTCTCTCCCCTTAAAGTATTTCAAGTATTTTTAGGCAAATTAAACAAAGAAGAAAACAGCTCTCCATGATTCAGACTTTCTCTCCTCTTTTTCACTGGATCCAATCGGGTACCGGCCCAATTCCAAACCCGTTTAAATTCCCATTGAAAACGCGGGGGATGAACTTCAATCATATGAGACACGTGGGGACTTCTCAGCTTATAAGACAAAACAAGCATCAGTCCCCAGTCAGCAAATCCACAAAGTTTGAAGATCTAGCGATCTTTCTTTTTCCCCGTGTTCACTCTCTCAATCTTAACCAAATGGTCAATCCCTCTCAGCCAAACTGTCAAACACCTTCTGAGCAATTTCATTCGAGAACCCCAAAATCCACAGAAAAACACAGAGAGAGATAGAGAGTTTCTTCGAAACTTGTTCTTATGGGGACCCAAACTGGGTTTCCGGTGGAGATATCATCAGAACCGCTGCTATGTGATTCGCAGGAAATCAGAGCCGCTCATGTCCCTGAATGGAAGGACCAGATCACCATTAGAGGGCTGGTAGTCAGCGCCTTGTTGGGTGCACTGTTCTGCATCATCTCCCATAAGCTCTGTCTCACTGTCGCTATCGTCCCCTCCTTTAATGTTGCAGGTGGATTGCTGGGGTTCTTCTTCGTCAAGTCATGGACTGGTGTTTGTTCCAAATTTGGGTTTTCTATCACCCCATTTACCCGCCAAGAGAACACCGTTATCCAGACTTGCATTGTTGCTTGCTGTGGCCTTGCAACTAGCGGTAAAAAAATATGCTTAGAAAGGTTATCTTTTGCATAATTAATTTGTTATTTGCCTTGCGTTTTTTGTGTTTTCAAAGATTGGATTTTTAACCATAAAGAATGAAAGAAAGAAAAAAATGTTTTTTTTTTTTTGGATTCTAACTTATGAATCGCAAAACAGGTGGTTTTGGTTCATATTTGATTGCAATGGATGAGACTACATATGAACTTATTGGTGCTGATTACCCGGGTAATAGGCCTGAAGATGTTAAGAACCCTGGATTGGGGTGGATGATTGGTTTCTTGTTTGTCGTCAGTTTCCTAGGCCTTTTTAGTTTGCTTCCGCTTCGCAAGGTAACTGATACATTTGTTATCAATGACAATGCAGATTATTGGTTACATTGGGTATGAGTTTGATTTGGTGTTTATGATAGTGTTTTTTAAGTTGAATTTCTAAGTTCACTAACAAATGGGTGCTTTGTTTAAATATTAATGCATGTATGCTTACCATCTTTTTACCTTTTAACTATGTTATTATATCTCTGTACTTGTAACTTCAGGTTATGATCATGGACAACAAGCTAACTTATCCCAGTGGGACAGCCACTGCAATGTTAATAAATAGCTTACACACAAATACTGGAGCTGAGCTTGCAAGGCGAGTCTTAAAAGAAATGCATTTCGTTGTTCTCTATATTTTCAAAACAGTACTCGGCTTTAAATAGCTGCAATTTTCCAGTGCTAAATTGGCGTGTTATTCATTTGAAAAATGCATCGCAGTATTGTCTTCCCTGAAATGTTTGTGTAACTTTTATCTTTTACAGGAAGCAAGTATGCTGTCTTGGAAAATATTTGAGTATAGGTTTCTCATGGAGCTGTTTTAAGTGGTTTTTCAGTGGTATTGGGGATTCATGTGGATTTGACAATTTTCCAATCCTTGGGTTGACACTATTCAAAAACACGTAAGGTTTTATGATATTGATTCGTAACTTCTTTTTGTTCATTCTGTTCCATTTTCTCATGTCTTCCCTCTTTACTCTCTTTCCATTTATAGAGCCCCTTTTCAAGTTGCCTAGTTCCATTTTCACTGTCTAACTTAACTAGTGTCATAATTCAGTCTGCAGTTTCTGCTAACTTTTACCTGGATATCACTTTTTTGATATATATGTAATGGGTAGAGAGGGTTCTTTCGAGTAAGAAATGTAACATAGGAGTACTGGCTTTTAGGGCTCATTTGAGAGTGCTTCATTGTAAGCACTTCTCCTATAAAATTAGTTAAAACTTAAGATAGGTGCTTCTCAAAGTACAATTACCAAATTACGTATTTATTTTTGTGCCAGATACTGGTAAAACCCTTCTCTTTTTAAAAGCTCTTTTAATCATTGTAAAAGCACTCCCAAACAGAAACCTGTTTTTTCTTTTGAGGTTAATGTTTTTGCATGATTGTTTGCATTGCAGGTTTTATTTTGACTTTAGTCCAACTTATGTTGGATGTGGTCTTATTTTGCCTCATATTGTCAGCTGCTCAGTCCTTCTTGGGGCTATTGTATCATGGGGTTTTCTCTGGCCCTTCATTTCCAAACAAGCTGGGGACTGGTATCCAGCTGACCTTGGTAACAATGATTTTAAAGGTCTTTATGGATATAAGGTTAGGTAAAGCCGTAAAGGAATTTCTTTATGAAATTCACCACCTTTATCTTTTATGCACAATTGCACATTACATGATTGTAAAGCTTTCAAGTGATCATAGCTTATATCTCTATCTCTAGAAGTTGCCTGAATAATTTTGAGCACTTAGTAAAAAGTCTCTCTCTTAATTCCTAATTATTTTTATTGCAGGTCTTTATTGCAATTTCCCTTATCCTGGGAGATGGACTGTACAATTTGATCAAGATTGTAGTTATTAGTGCAAAGGAAATATGCAATAGAAACACCAATCAGAAGAATTTTCCTGTAGTTATAGAGGTCTTAGGTGAGTGTATGTTGGTCCCTGATGTTTTAAATGGGTCCTAGTGACTCTTCATGGTAAAGTCAATTGTGGTAGGCATGTATATTAGTCTTATATAGTGACATTTTGAATCATAAATTACCATTGTTTATATATCTATGCCCATTTTGAGAGGTAGTCAAAGATAAATTGGTTTTAAAAAAGGAATCAAGCTGGAAATTATATATTCTTCTGACTCTGATGTTATCAAAAAATTAAAAATCCTCTATTGGGCTTGTAATGGCAAAAGATGAGTCTTTTAAGCCACAGGCATATGGATCCCATTAAACATTAAGAATCATTATGATAACTCATTCTAGAAGATAAAAACAAGATAAATATTGTTGAATATTTATATAGATTTTATAACAACATTCAAAACTAATATTTATTTCAGGAGCTCTTGATGAGTTTAATTCATTAAGATAGCTATTATTGGTAGCAATATGATGAGGATGATATACAACATCTATTTTTTCAGTCATTTATGTAAACAATAGTCACTTGTATTCGTTTTCAAAATATTCTTCGCATTGACATTATCTGACGTATGAGATTATCTATTAGGGTTTATTAAAGATGAACTCTTTTGAAGGTGTTAACTGTTTGGCTGGAAATTAATTGTAGAATTAATGTCATGGCAGATAGTGAGAGCTCAATAAGGGATGAGGTATTTCTGAAGGATAGAATACCCTCTTGGTTTGCAGCTGCAGGATATGTGGTGCTAGTGGCAATATCAACAGCAACAATACCAATTATCTTTCCTCCTCTCAAGTGGTATCTAGTTCTTTGTTCATACATAATTGCTCCTGTCCTAGCCTTCTGCAACTCTTATGCAAGTGGCCTAACTGATTGTAGTTTAACTTCAACCTACGGAAAGATTGGTCTTTTCATTATAGCTTCATTGGTTGGAAGCAATGGTGGGGTGGTAGCTGGATTAGTAGCTAGTGGACTGGTGATGACCATTGTCACCAGTGCGGCTGATCTCATGCAAGATTTTAAGACAGGTTACCTCACTCTCTCGTCAGCTAAGTCCATGTTTGTGAGCCAGTTGTTGGGAACTGCCATGGGCTGTGTGATTGCTCCTCTCACATTCTGGTTGTTTTGGACTGCTTTTGATATCGGGTCACCTGATGGACAGTATAAAGCACCTAATGCTGTAATATTCAGGCAAATGGCCATTCTCAGCATCGAGGGCTTATCTGAACTTCCCAAATACTGCTTGCCCATAAGCTGTGTGTTTTTTGTGGTTGCAGTGCTTATAAACCTCTCGAGGGATGCAACTCCTAAGAAAGTATCTCAATTTATTCCCATCCCAATTGCCATGGCAATCCCTTTTTATATTGGAGCTTACTTTGCTGTTGACATGTTCATTGGAACAGTGATATTATTTATATGCGAAAGAATTAATAGGAAGGATGCAGAAGATTATGCAGGAGCAGTTGCTTCTGGTTTAATATGTGGTGATGGGATTTGGACAGTTTTTTCAGCAATCCTCTCTATTTTCAGTGTCAATCCACCCATCTGTATGTACTTTGGGCCCGCCCTTGTGAACCTAAATTGGGGAACCCACTAGATTTGTTATAATGCAGTTTCTTTCGACCTGGATAGTTGACTATTCTTATAAATATTTATGTTATGTTTGATATAATATTGAGATTGCCTCGTACTAGTTTATAAGAAGCCAAAACAACTTTTGAGGCTTTTTAAAACTAATAAAATGTGTAATTTTCAAGCACTTCTTGAACAAAATTATACCAAAAAGAGAACTTTTTCTTTTTTTTCAATATATATTGTCTGTTGAGAGCATTAAAACCTTTATTCTTCCTCAGTAAGCTGTTAATTTATGAGTTGAGTTGGACAGCTTTCTGTTAGTTGAGATGAGGGGATCAAGACAACTGTTGATCTGCGTGCCATGATCATTCACGGCTTGAAAGGGAGGATAGTTTTCTGGATTTTTTATTTTTTTTCCTGTTAAGAGGTAGAAAATAAAATAAAAAATAAACCAGTTAGCAATCCAAAATGCGTACATACTATTCTGACTCATCTCTCCACAAAGACGTCCAAATACAAAACATTCTTTCACCATCAATCAATAAATCTATGAAAAGGCGACATCAATTTCATCCATAAATATGGGCTCAGCTCCAAAGCCCACTGCCAAAACCAATCCACCCATATAAAAATATTTCAGTGATAACCACTCCTTTCCCTCACAAATTAATGGCATTTACTATGTGAGCCTTCCACATAAATGTCAGTAAGAATAAGAAGGTAGCTGTTAAAATTTTTTCCAACCATAAACAAGTTTTATTTACAAATAATTATCATCAAATATGTATATATATATATATATATTATTTTATAATTATTTGTAATAATTAAAAAAAATACAAATAACATTATATTTTCACGCAACCGTCAAGGAATCAGAACACACGAAGATGTAGCCCATGTGATAGGAACCAGCTCATCCATAATACTTGTTTGCAGGGGTTGCGGATTTGAATTTTAGTAGTCCCATATGACTCATGTGTTCTTTTTTTCTGCTACCGCATAAATAGGTGAGATGTTTCAGCGATACAAGCCGCAAATAGCGGACACCTATGAAGTTGCAAAAGTGTTTGGTATTGACTTTTTCACTAGATCTTTTTTGGATCCATAGCTCCGCTATAATTATAAATAGGTACTGTTTTATTAAAAGAAAAAAAAACTGTCAAGGAATCAGAAAAATTTCAATTCCCAAGAATTTCATCAATATATATATATATATATAAAAAGACAAATAATTGAATTACATGTAAGTTTTCAGTCGATAAGAAAGCCAGGAGCAGGTAGCAGGGCCTTGATTATTGGCTGGAGTTTCCCGACAAACTTTGAGAAGCTTGTATTTATTTGCTACCTCTTTCTGTTCACAATCAATCGCCAAGCCCAAAAGCCGAAAAGAAAGCTCCACTCTTTCTCTCCCTGCACCATACCCAAAGCTGAAGATCCATTCTTTTATTTCTGTTCTTTTTTTGGCCTTTTAAAAAAATTTGATTGAAAACCCCAAGACCCCCAAGTTTCAAAAAGAAAAGGGAAAAAGGGAAAGTCAAATTCCTCAGCATGGGGACCGAAACTACTTCTGCAGTGGAGATATCAGAGCCGTTGCTCAATGATTCAAACAAAATCAATGCCGTTGGGACTGAGGACTCTGTGTCTATACCCGAATGGAAGGATCAGATCACCATCAGAGGTCTGGTTGTAAGCGCCTTGTTGGGTGGCCTATTCTGCATCATCACCCACAAGCTCAATCTCACAGTTGGGATCATACCCTCCTTAAATGTTGCAGCTGGATTGCTGGGCTTCTTCTTTGTTAAATCATGGACTGGTTTTTTGTCCAAATTAGGGTTCTCTGTCACCCCTTTTACCCGCCAAGAGAACACCGTTATCCAGACCTGTGTTGTCGCTTGCTATGGACTCGCATTCAGCGGTAAAATCTCCATCTTCCATTTTCCATGTTTATTTAATTTTTTTTTTGTCAACATCGGTTTGATTAAGCTTTCAAAGATTTTATTTTATTTTTTATTTTTAAAGGTTGATTTTTTGAATTCCATGACTTGCGGTTTTTCCATTTTTGTTTTTTTTTTTCCTCTAACTTGTGAATGTTAAATCAATTGCAGGGGGTTTTGGTTCGTATTTGATTGCAATGGATGATAAAACATATCAACTTATTGGTGCTGATTACCCGGGTAATAGGGCTGAAGATGTTAAGAACCCTGGATTGGGGTGGATGATTGGTTTCTTGATTGTTGTCAGTTTTCTTGGGCTGTTTAGTCTTGTTCCACTTCGCAAGGTAATATCCTTTTTTGATATTGATTGAAATGCCTTTACATTTTGATCATATATCCAGTAATGTAAGCAAAAGATGAGTCTAATTTTGTTGTACTGTGTCTTAGTTTAATTTCAATGTGTTTGCAACTAAGTTTACTTATGTATGTGCTATCATTGCTGTATTGGACCGGTTGATGTTTAGCTGCATGTTAAAACCCATAAAATTTGTTCTTCAGGTTATTTTCTTAATTGCCTATAAATAGTCCTGCTCAATTTAGATAGTTCATGTTACCAAGTGCTTTGCTCAATATAAATGTTTTTTTTAATATAGTCATTCTCCGGTTGTCTTAACTAACTTTTTTAATGTAGCAAGTGAAAAAGTTTTCCTACTAGCATATCATCCTGTAACATTTATGTTGTAAATGGCAATTGATAGCTATGTTTACCATTTTTTTTTGGCCTATCGTAACACATCCCTATACATGTAACTTCAGGTTATGGTGATGGATTACAAGCTTACTTATCCCAGTGGAACAGCCACTGCCATGTTGATAAATAGCTTCCACACCAATACTGGAGCTGAGCTTGCAGGGTCAGACTTCTTGTTATTTTGTGTTTATTTGCTATTTAGAAACTAACAGAAGTTTTTTATTTGAAAAATACATAATTTATATATATTTTCTGAAATGTTAAGTATAATTTTATCTTGTACAGGAAGCAAGTACGCTGTCTTGGAAAATATTTAAGCATAAGTTTGTCATGGAGCTGCTTTAAGTGGTTCTTCAGTGGTGTTGGGGATTCATGTGGATTTGACAATTTTCCGAGCCTGGGATTGACACTATTTAAGAATACGTGAGGCTATTTTAATATTGTTTCTTTATAATTTCTCGTTCTGCACTTTACTCCATCCTGTCCTCCTATCTGCCGACCTTTTATGCTTTGTTTTGTAGTGGAGGCAATAATGGTAGCTGGTGATGTTGACAATTAAGTTAGTTTCTTGGATGATAGCCCTTTCTATTTCCTGGTGAAGCAAATATAAAATAAAATGGATTTTACCAATCCCTCGTCTTCCCTCATCCAAAAATTGCTTTGGGAATGAGAGTAATAGGTTTCCTGTTCTGGAATTTGAGTTTCTTTCAGAATATCGAATTTAACTTAGCCTTTGTGTGATTATTCAGCCTGCAATTTACTGCTAGCCTTTTACCTGTATATTACATCTTGGTATTTAGGGAATGGGCAGAGAGGGTTGTTTTGAGTAAGAGATTAAACACAGGGTTGCTAAATTTTCACTGTTTTTATGTATATGTTAGTGATGTTGCAAATGATTTACATGGTTCTCTTCATGCAGGTTTTATTTTGACTTCAGTCCAACGTATGTTGGATGTGGTCTTATTTGCCCGCACATTGTCAACTGCTCAGTTCTTCTTGGGGCTATCATATCATGGGGTTTCCTCTGGCCCTTTATTTCCCAACATGCTGGAGACTGGTATCCAGCTAACCTTGGTAGCAATAATTTTAAAGGTCTTTATGGATATAAGGTATGGTAAACCAACTTTTGTATGAAGTTTATTACCTTCATCTTATATACAAATTACTTGATTGTAAGCTTTTTGAGTGATCATAGGCATAGCTTACATTTTAGGATATGGCGTTGGGGAAAAAAGAAAAGCACATAAATATATGATTAGGAGGCATCAGTCAGTCACCTGAATAATTTTAAGAATTTAGTTGAAATTCCTTATATTTCCTATTTCCTTGATGAACTAGTCTACCCAATTACATTACTCAGAAGTAACATTTTTCCCAGCAGGTATTTATAGCAATTTCCCTTATCCTGGGGGATGGACTCTACAATTTGGTCAAGATTATAGCTATTACTGCTAAGGAAATCTGCAACAAAAACACCAAAGAGAAGAATCTTCCTGTAGTTACAGAGGCCTTAGGTGAGTGTATATCTGATCCCTGATGTCTTAAAATCTGTATGACTTTTCATGGTAAAGTCAATATGTTTTTGCAAGTATCTTTTTTGGTGAGAATTGAAGGTGATGGTTCAATTGGTACTCACCTATTTTGAGGTTTGATCAAAGACAAATTGGGAAGAAATCATTGTGTAGCAGGAAATTCTGTATCATTTTTACTATGATGGCTTCGGAAAATTAAAAATCCTTTATTGGCTTTAAATGGTAAAAGTCAAGTCTTTTAAGCCACAGACATAAATGGATGGAGACTAAACATGAAGGATCAAATTGTGACAACTATTTATGTAGATTTTTTAAATGTTTCAATTTTTATCTTTATATCAGTAGCTCTTAACCAATTTAGTCCTTGGTTGAAACATGTTCAGTATGACATATTGTGTGACATCTAGTTTTCGATTATTCTTCAAACAATTCTTTGCATATTTTTATTTCGTCTAAACTGTTTTTCTTATTTATGCTCTGGCAGATAGTCAGAGCAATAGACTAAAGCTGGAGCAGAAAAGAAGGGGTGAGGTATTTCTAAAGGATAGAATCCCCTCTTGGGTTGCAGCTTCTGGATATGTGGGACTAGCTGCAATATCAACTGCAATCATACCAATTATCTTTCCTCCCCTAAAGTGGTATCTTATTGTCTGTTCTTATATAATTGCTCCTGCCCTAGCCTTCTGCAACTCTTACGGCACCGGCCTCACAGACTGGAATTTAACTTCGACCTATGGTAAAATTGGTCTTTTCATTATTGCTTCGCTGGTTGGAAGTAATGGTGGGGTGATAGCTGGGTTAGCAGCTTGTGGGGTGATGATGTCCATTGTCTCCACTGCTGCTGATCTCATGCAAGATTTCAAGACAGGATACCTCACACTCTCCTCAGCTAAGTCTATGTTTGTGAGCCAGTTGGTTGGAACAGCCATGGGTTGTGTGATTGCTCCACTCACATTTTGGTTGTTTTGGACTGCTTTTGATATTGGGTCACCTGATGGACCGTACAAAGCACCCTATGCTGTAATATTTAGGGAAATGGCCATTCTCGGTATCGAAGGATTCTCTGAGCTTCCCAAGCATTGCTTAGCCATTTGTTGTGGATTTTTTGTGGCTGCGCTGGTTATAAACCTCTTGAGGGATGTCACTCCAGTGAAGGTTTCTCAATTTATTCCCATACCAATGGCCATGTCAATACCTTTTTATATTGGAGCTTACTTCACCATTGATATGTTTGTTGGAACAGTGATACTCTTTATATGGGAAAGAATTAATAGGAAGGATGCAGAAGATTATGCAGGAGCAGTTGCTTCTGGTTTAATATGTGGTGATGGAATTTGGACAGTTCCATCAGCAATTCTTTCCATTTTAAGGATCAATCCACCCATCTGCATGTACTTTGGGCCTTCTTTGACCAGCTAATTGGGAAAATACCACTAAATTTGTTGTAATATACTTTATTTGAAGTGGAAGGTTGGTTGGACTTTGTAGATATTTATCTTTCTGTCTGATTTATTGAACTTTGTCTCTCTCACACACAGCATATTCTGAGCCACATATCTTCTTCTGCCCCTACTGGCTTTCAGTTTTAATTTTTAGATTTTCTTTGTTCCATAACAAAATACACTAATAACACATTTTTTCAATGGAGCAAAATAACCTCTTTCACCCAATTTATAACTTGTTAAGAGCATACAAGGAAGACAAAATAAAAACGAAAAGACAAGTAAAAGTAAAAGCTAGTAAATTTTCCAAATGGGGTTGACTCTGTATCATTTCCCTCTACTAGTGGTAAAAAAACACACCTAATACCTCTTACCTATCACTGAAGAATAAAAAAATTCTTTAAATCAAATAGTCAAAAGTGTTTTCTTATATAGCTCATAACAAAATCCTCCTAAATGCATAATCACATGTTTCTTACCTCCTGATTAAGCTCTGTGTTATCTTCAAATCTGGTTTTTTTTTTTTAAAAAAGAAAAGCAAACCCATCAAAAGCATTCAAGCTGCTTAGAGCTTGCTTTTGTAAAGCATAGGTGAGAATTTTGGGGTTACTTTTATTTTTAATGCTTTCTCGTGGAACATGATTAAGTATAATAATAATGTCTTCTAGCTATTATCCTTTTTTTTTTTTATTTCTTTTTATCATTGTTGTTAACCAAGCCAAAAAAAAATTATTATTATTTGTGAATTATCATCAAAGGTTCCATATCCAAATTGGGTTAGCTTTATTGCCAAAAGAGTCATAGATGAGACGCATGGTGGATTAAGCTGATTGGTGGACTTTTATTTATAATTGCCACCAGCTAGTATATCATACTTTGTACAGCCAATGGGATTAAGACTAGTCAATCATTGTCCTATATTTTTTATATTATACTTTGGTGCCAAGTGGACGATGGAAAACAATATGCACCGTAGAAGGGGGTACCAATTAGAAGTAAAAGAAAAATAATAAATAAATAAAAAGCTATAAAACAGAACCCTCTTGGGATATTATATTAAAATTAAAAGTTTAAATCAAAGCTATGTCTTTGCCTAGGATCCATCAAGCTGGAGTTTGTAGTAGTTTTTGTTGTGGAATCTCCCTTATGTGCACGTAGAAAGGTGGCCAAAGAAGATACCCTTCATAAGAAAGCCTTTAGCTATATATTTTAATGGTATTTTATTCTTACATGTTTTTCGGTTTTTTTATTTTATAAAACAAGGATCATAATATATTCTAAAATTAAAAAGTAAGATTGTAATTAGGCACAACCAGTTTGTGATCGGCTCAAGATTGGCCTAGTTTTAGCTCTTGAACTTTATTTTTCAATTTTAAATAATAAATGAAGCTCGCGAACTAATTTAAAAAAAAAAATTTAAACTAGTGAGTAGTTGGAATTTATTATCTATACATGTTCATAATAAAAAAAAAAAATTATTAAATTTAAAAATTGTAAACACTTATAATATGTAAATAAGCACTTTTAAAATCATGCAAGCCGAACTTGAATAATTTAGTACTTGGCTCATCTATACCCCTACTAAAGGGGATGAAGGATTTCATCTCCTGATCCAACTTAAAAACTTAAATGTATTTTTTTAATAGTTTTATTAGTAGATACTAATATTATTCTTGAACTTGATAAATTTTAGGGAAACAAATTAATTTTTTTTTCTTATTAGAGAAAATGTAAAATAAAATTGGCTTTTGGAGTTGGAGGGTTAAGAGTTACAGGGGCTATTACATCAAGGGTCTTTCACTTTTCATTTTATTGACAAGTTAGAAGAAAACCCAAAAGTGTGACATTTTTGTTTTTTCAAATAATTGAGAAATCAGTGGTTTGAGACTATTTAGAAAAAAAAAAATTTAGATTCTCTTTGTGGATTTGTGAAAGAGAAATCTAATTCTTTCAAAGCTGACTCTAAGAGAGGGTACTCAGAATTTAGCCAATCAGGCACATGGCTAAGATTGTGACCTTTTGTATTGCAAACCCACTTAGCTCCATGGGGAATCTTTTTTATCACCAGTTTTAATAGATTGATGCGTCTCAACCACCTATTTATTGAGGTTTTTTCTCCTTTTCTTTTATAATATCATTTCCATGATTTCATCAAGTAAATTTTGCCTTTGAAAAAATGGAAATAGTTAATCATTATCAGGCGTGATTGAAGGATGCTTAATTAGCAACAAAATACAGAAATAACAAAAAAAGGGTTTTGATTTGTAGGATTTTTAAAATCATTTTCTTGAGCATTATTTGGTAACACTTTTGTAAAATTGAAACATAATAAAGAAAGGAGAAGGAAGAGAAGAATGTTCATGAAAAATTGCAAAAATAGGTAGAAACATATTAAAGGAATAACAAAGACCCAAAAAAAAAAAGAAAAAGAAAAAAAGGATGGCACATAAGAGGATGTGACATAAGGATAATGGAAAGGTCCATCTTATCAAAAGAAGGCATTCGGTTAGAGATTCTGGCTTTTATTGGAGCCTAGCAATTGGAGCCTCTGCCTGTGGTTCTTATTCAACGTCATGGAACTACTCTTTTCCATTTTTTTTCTCTTTATTTATTTATTTTCTAAATTCAATACTCTCAATGTTTTTTCTGCAATTCATTTCCATGCGAATTCCATCATTATAAAAAAAAAATAAAAAAACAAAAAAAAAAATACATATGTAAGATGGATTTTTTTGTGCACCTATATATATATATATATTTTTTTTTTTTCTTTTGTAAGGAAAAACCTTTATTAGGGTAATTTTCGTGTCGTAATTACAATGCATATCATGAAGTCTTAATTTGTGATTTTGTATGTGTAAAAATCTCTGAGCTATAGTGTTTCTAAAAACTATAAGTACGTCCACCAATTTTCTTGCATATTCATTTTATGATCATTTCTGGCGCACACACACATTATTTTTAATACTAAATAGCTAAATTATGATATTTTTGAGTGTGCTATAATATCAACTTTCTATGTAATTTCTAATTGGTTTAGTTTTTACATGTGTTAGATAACTTAAAGTTAGCTGCAAAATGCGTGTGTATTCGTAAATAGCTATTTGATTATCAGAGATGATTCTTTATCTATATTGTATTTTTTATATTAAAAATTTAGTTTTAAAACCATGCCTCACTTTATTTTTTGTTTTGATTTTTTAATTAAATATGGGTTTGACTCTTTAAATATAGAAAGTGAAACTCACATTTAAATATTATATTAATTAAATTAAAACATTATTGGGAAACCTCTTAAAAATTACATTCTTTATGTTTAAAGAAGTTCTTTGTAGTAAAGAAGATGTTCTTTATTTTAATAAGCCCCTTGAAATGCTCCTATGTGTTTATTTCACCCAATTTACAAGTTAATTTTTGTATTGGTTTATTAGCTAGATATGATTTTCTCTTATAAATTGGAAAATACCGAATAAAGGAGTCCTGATTCGTATATTAAACATAATAAAAGGCTTTAAAGAATGAATGGAAAAGATTGAAAATCTAAAAAATAATGAAAAAAAAGTTGAAGACTTACAATATGGGCAAGCATATATACACACACACATACAAATACATATACACACATATATATATATGATCAGTCTATTGCAAAGTATATCTGACAATTTTAAATTACAGACTGTCACTAAATAGTCTATTATCAGTGACAAATCAATGACAAAACTTCATTAATAATTACTATTAACGACGGTTTATATTTTAAAATTATCAAATATATTTTACAATAATCTAACTATATATAT
>QANX01001696.1:0-93658 GCA_003254975.1 Ochetophila trinervis
TTACAAAACAACAATAAGCCTTTGCTATTCAATCTATCTACTAATGTCCCATATTTCCTTTTTCAATTAAACCCATTATCAATTGTTCCTCCTATTCATCAATCAAACCAAGAATATCCATTTATTCAACCATCAAAAACTAACACAAACACCCCCTGGAGGATTCACACCGGCTTGAAAGGTCACTGCCGTGATCAGCGCCGCAACCACTAGCAAAACGTTCCGAGTATCGCCGGGAGTGTCTTTTTGTTCATCGTATTGGAAGCTTCTGAACCAGCTCCACTCAGATCTTTTTGGGGGTTTTGCCATTTTTTTTTCTTTTGAACTTTGATATTCTGAGGCAATGGGAATGATTAATGTGGCTTGCTCTTGCAGTGGTCTAGTCATATATATATGTGTGTGTGTGTGACAAAAATAGGTGTGTAAATTAATTTTATTGGTCTAGAACTTGAGGGAGGGGCAGGGAAGAAGGAAGGAAATTAATGTGAAGTTTCAATTGCATGGAAAGGAAAGTAGTACTAAATTGGGTTAGATGGGGGTCAATATTCATGGAAGACTTTTGCTTTGGCAAATTCCTAGATGCTTCAAAAAAAAAAAAATAGTGGTGTACATGAGCTTGAATGGTGAACTTCTTGTCTAATCAATTATTTTTGGGTTCAAAGTTCAAACCGGACATAAAGTATTGGGACCCACTCTAGGATATAAGGTGTAGTGTGTTAGATTTGTGGTATTAATTACATCATAGAGAAGAAAATGCAAAAGCTTATTCACTGTGTTTAAAATAAATGCAAATTAATGAAAGCTTCGGTTGGTTGTTATTGAAATCAAGAGGTTTTCTTTTTCTTTTTTTTCTTAATCAGTGTTCTACTTACATTGACCATCCATCCTCTCCCTCAAAAACAATTTTAAATTACTTATTCAAATTGCTAGAATTTCTATCTTAATGAGAAGTTTGTAACTCTTTAACTAATTAGTTAATGATCAGTTTCATATTCTTTCATTATTGTTTATTCGTCTAAGTGAAACCGAGTGGAAATAATTGTTTTGAAATAAACATTCATTTCATTTACACATGAATTTCCTTTTAATACATCATGACTCAGACTCTCTCTGCTTTAACTCTACAAATTAAACCTTATTACTACTACACACTATCTCTTCAACACAATATAAATTAACTATAGCACCACTTATATCTCTAATCCCCTAATTGTAAGAAAATTTCGAATTGACTATTACTATACATGACCACCACCACCACCACCACCACCATCATCATCATCAGTGACCGAATGGGGTTCTATATTGGGATTCTCGGAAATTTTACTTTTGCACCTTATCAACACCTCGACCACAAATCTTATAACAAAAGGCACAGCAGCAGTACTAAAAACGTACCGAAACTTGACGGATTCTTTTGGTGTTATAGCAAATATTGCAGAGCCATAGGTTATGATCATGGAAATTGTAGCAACCCAAATCTCGAAATGAAATGGAAACCTGTAAGTCAGAGAGATTATGACCAAAATAGCTGAGGAGAGTGACAAAGTGTTTGCTATCAAGAACACATAGAAGGATTTCTCATGGGAACCATAAATGGCTCTTCCAGCTGTATGACCACCATCACTGTCTTGCCAAACACCTCCAGGAGGATTCACACCGGCTTGGAAGGTCACTGCTGTGATAAGCGCTGCGACTATTAGCAAAACGTTGCGAGCATCGCTCGGAGTGTCTCTCTCTTTGTCATATTGAAAGCTTCTGATGAACCAAAACCATCCCTGCTTTTTGGGATTAAGAAACTAGATAGGAAATAATCTAATAGAAAGCCAAAGTCTTTATAACTCCATGACAACATTATATCCGAAAAAATCAAAAACAAAAAACTCAAAGTTTTTATTTGAAATTGCGAGATTCATACCAATTCCCAAATTAAAATATTTTTCTTTTTCTTTTTAAAAAAAATGAATAATTAAAACAAATAAAGAGAACTTCATAGCTAACTCTTTACCTGAATTATATAATTGAAAAATAAAAATAAAATCCATTAATGAAAAATATAGAATGCCATGATAATTAATCGTATTTGAAAAGGAGGTTGTTTATAATAACTACAAGATAATAAGAAAAGAAAGTATCAAACAGTTCGCCTTTCTTTCTTCAACTAAATCATCGCTGGAATCTGAATTATTATTAAAATTTTCACTAGAATCCGAATCGTTAGCATAAGAAGAGTTTCAACTAACCAGTCTTCACTAATTGAAGAATCAAAATCTTCACTAGTAGAAAAATCTGAATCCTCACTAGGATCAAAATCTTTACTAAAATTAAAATTGGAATCCAAAGAATCACTAGAAGAAGTTGTAACATATGCCGGATGAAGATGAGTAATTAGATCGTATTCATGAAGAGGACTAGGTTTTCTAGAAGATTCTCTACAAGTTGTATCATCATCTGAAAAATCTGAATCCGAAAGAATTATAACAACAGGTGTCTGAGGCAAAAGAGGTTGATCAGAAGGAGCCTTTGTAGAATTTATTATATCATCACCAGAAGAAGAATTAGAATCTAAAAAAATCACTAGGACATGTAACATATGAAGAATCTGAATCATGATGAATACTCCCATCATCATTGTGTGGAGAAGGAGGTAAATGAAGATTCATATTGCTGCCCATGTCGTTAATTTGTGATCAGACCTCAGCGAATTTGCTTGATTGATTTCTTACTCTACGAAGTTACTTTCTAGTCTAGTACTATTTATATAGAAAATATTATTTAGGGTTCAGGGATTTATAGTTTAAAAGATTCACTTTTCTACAAAAAAAATTTAGTATGTCATTGAATTCATATTAGATTACTGTTTGATTATTAAATTGTAGCTGTGAGATATTTAATAGATAATAAAAGAAGACATGATATATTAGGAGTAGGACTATCAAATTTCACTTAATTTAAAGATAATTAAACTATAATTATGATTAATTAACTCTCCTAATCTTTTAAAATGTAAACCAAAATAAAATGATAACCGCATTCCCCAACTAAAAGGCTAATAACATAAAGAACATGTATAATTATTAGTAAAATTTAATTTAATTAATTTTGACATTATAAGAATGACATCTGTTTTGGAAGTACTTCTTCGAAACCTTGCTAGTGATCTACTTCGAAACTTTGCTCTTGATCTCTTTGAAAACTCTAATGCCAGTTTTGTTGTGAATTGGCTGTAATCTATGTTCAAAAATGTAATTCTTTGACAGAAATATATGAAGAGTAACCCGAGAGAAACAGAAATCAAAGAGAGAGTTTGTCCAAGAAAGTGTTTCTTAAATTGCAAGTAGTCTAAATTAGTTGATACAAAACATTCACTAAGGTTGCTTATATACTACTACTAGCTAGGTATTAAGAGTTTTAACTCTCATCCAACTAAGTCTAATAAAAAACTTAACAAACACATCAATCAGCTTTATTACACACACACACACACACACACATGCATATATACATGAATCTTAATATTACTAGTAACCTATATTTTTGTTTTGACATGAGTTTCCTTTTAAATCGGCTTGTCTCGTATATTTCTTCTTGTACCACCTCCATGTTGTTTTAGCCCACCTTGGCAGCCATCTTAATAAGAAAGGCAATAGAAATGCAGACCCCATAAGGATATGTTGTATGGTCTTGTTCTCTGAATCAATATCCTGTATTGACCAGCCATAAGCAAATAACATGGAATACAAAGCTATATGAAGCTCTCTTTGGAAAGGAAATCCAGAAGTGAGGTAGATTATGATACAGATTGATGAAGCAAGACCCAATGAATTCCCAAATAAGAACAACTCTGTTGCAGGCTGCGCGATGCCTAGATTTGCAAAGAGTACACTTAAAGCCACTGTTGTTGCTGGTGGTATAAAGCTCGGTGGTGGCAGTGCACCAGAAGGGTCTGATGGAGGAGGAGGAGGAGGTGCAATCATAGTGGTACTATTTTCAGTGCGGTTTTTAGTAAAGCCATCAGGAGGACTGACTCCTGCTTGGAAGGTGACAGTTGCAATGAGCGTGGCCACCACCAGCAGGACATTGCGTGTGTCACTTGGTGAGTCCCTCTGCTGCTGAAACCGGAAATATTTGATCCAGTCCTTCTCAGCTTCTGTTGGTGAAGGTTCATGCTCCTGATTTTTAGCAACATTTACTGCAACATGATGCAGCTTGGAATCAAAAGCTGTTAGAGATATGGCAGGTGCAGCTCCAGCAAGCTGAAGGGTTTCGCGTAGATGGATATCACTTGGATTGTCTGCTATCAATTTATCTATGATATCCATTGCTGTCAAACCCCTTTTGTTTTTTGAATTAATTTCCAATTTTCTGGCAATACCGCCTTTGCTAAGCAGCAGCTGAACATACTGCACATCATCAAAATGTCATCACCATGAGTATATAATTTCGAATATTGAACAAAGAGAACATGCATGTTAATTTTAAAACAATAGAGCATTCATTCATCAAGAAAGAGTACTTTTTACTGTATATCTCCTTAAACAAAGAAACTATAGCTTTCATGGGACAGGACAAGTGATAAATTTGAGATGTAATCATAAAAGTCATACAAGACTTGTTACAAGATTATCAAAATATGGTGATTTTTATCCTAGAAAAACACAGACCTCCTAAGGTTGTACCAACACAAAAACAAGACCAAAAACTAGTACACCTTTCCCATAAAAAAAGAAAAAAATTAATGCAAAGAATCAGATAACAAACAAACTATAGTTTTCATGGGACAGTACAAGTGATAAATTTGAGATGCAATCATAAAAGTTATACAGGACTTGTTAGAAGATTATCAAAATACAGTGATCTTTATCCTAGAAAAAGACAGACTTCCTAAGGTTGTACCAACCCAAAAACAAGACCAAAAACTATTATTAACTTTCCCATTAAAAAAAAATTAATGCAAAGAATCAGATATCTTACCTCATGCTGTTTTCTAGAGACAGCAAGGTGCAAGACTGTGTTCCCATCTTCGTCAACCCAATTAACCAGCTCTTCCAATTCATGGATTTGAAGCCACTCCACAAACTTTCTAAAAGCTTCAAATTTGTAGTATTCAACAGTCAGATGGAGAGCTGTTTCTCCAAGAGCTGTCATGTCTTTTATACATTCAGCCCAAGAAGAAACAAGTTCATCAATGACCTCAATTTTACCATTGATAGCAGCATAGTGAATAGCAGTTCTTCCATCTCTTCCCTTCAAACCACATGCATCATTCCCACAGCTCTTAAGTATCTCTTTCACTATCTCTATGTACCCAAAAGCTGAAGCTATGTCCAACGGCCTAAACCCGTCTTTGTTAATTTCTCTTGCTGATTCAGGCCTTAATCTGATCACTTGGTGTGCAAAACCCAGTTGCCCTGCCTTTATAGCAATGTGCAGTGGGTTCTCATGTGGAGAAACGATTGCAGATTCGGCCAAAATCAAAGGGTTTTCAACAATCAGTTGGTTTAATGCACTAATGTTGCCTGCAAGAGCTGCCTCAGATAATCTGCTATCCATTTCCAGTTTCTCATCCATTCCAGTTATTGAGGGCTAAAAGAGTTTCCTAATATATATACTACTGAGATTGTCTTCATTTAGCTATGATGACAAGTAAAAAAAAAATGAAGTACGAAGTTTCCTAGAAAATATAAGGATAATTAAAAATTATAAATGTTCAACAAGATCAGTTTTGGTAGCTTTTACTAGTATAATATATATATGGACATGTTGGAATGGGTAAGCCACACACAGAGAAGAAGATATTTGAGTGTTAAAATCTTTCACGTAAATAAAATGTTAGGTATTGACTCTATTTATCTAGCCAGAGGGTTTGAATTTTAAGCTTTTTTTAGGCTATACCTTGTCTTTGCTGTGGCAGCGTTGTGCCATATACTTGTCAAAAGGTCTAGAAAGTTGTCAAAGGTAAGTATTAATTTTTTAGCGTTGTTTCTTTTCCATTACAGGTATTATCAGCATTTGATGTGTTTCGGAAACATCAAAATTATAATATTGAATTTAAATACTACTGTAGTAGTGGTAAGTTCAAGTTGATTCCACATAAACTAATAATCAAATTTTTTCCATTTCAATTAAAACAAAATTAAAAAGATAAATGGGGAGATTTAATATTGGAAAATTCAATTATTAAAGCAAACAAATTAAAATATTAGAAATAACAATTTGAGAAAACTTTGGGTTAAAGTATATTCAATTACTAAAAAATAAGTGATCATAGACATAAATATATCTACAATAATTATTCAATGATGAGTTGAATAAAATAGCATGGCCAATTTTATTCTAAATTGTAAACAATTAATTAGTTCAAATACGATTATAAACTAATCTTAATTATGAAATATCTATGATCAACGTGATCTAAATCAATTCAGAAAAACATTAAAAACAATATCACCCAACAATAAACAAGTCTTACAAATGTTGTAAAACTTTAATTTACAATGTGTTCTCCTAAGAAATTAAAAAAAAAAACTTAACTTGCAATTGTCAAAATCAAAGTGCTACTAAACATAGAACATTCAATATGATTGAATTCTAATTAGTAAATATCCAATTCACAAATAATTATAATGGATCCTAATTATAATCAAAAGAGAATTAAATAATAAATAAATAAATTGAAAGAACACAAATTGAATTATTAAACTTAAATTAAACTTGTAAACCAAGTCTCACACCTTGTATTTTAGTAATGAATAATACTCATAACCAAAAGAGAAATTTAGCTACTCATAATTGTTAAAAATCTCAATTTGTTGTTGTTGTTTTTACTCCAAAAATGGCTGCCCTAATATGACATAACTCAAAGTTATTTAAACTAAAAATCTAGCGCTAAAAAGTACACAAAAATGCACCCGAACAAACCAAAATTGCTCCACCCCAGGCGCCTGGAATCACGCTTGCATTGGCGCTTGGACTGCTCTGCCTGCTGGAAATCACCAGCCAGGCATCTGACTTAGAGCCTGGGCAAATATGCTTGCTAGCTTTTAATTACAGTTTTATCTTTTTTTTTTTCAAATTTTCTTTTTTGAGATCAAAATCATATAAAATATAGAAAAACACATATTAATCTATTTTAAATGAATATAACATGTTTAATTTGAGTATCAAATTACATAAAAACATGTATAAATTGTGATCTATCACCATTGTTCTTTACCGTTGTTTTACTTGATCTTCTTTTTAATCTTAAATAAGATGTTTAGCTGAGCTTTCTAATATTAGAAGTGAATTGTTGATAATCTCAAAAATACCCTCCTCTGTTTTCGAACTGCTAAGGTTCCTTGCAATAAATTTATACTGCCAAACTCATTCTATTCACCCAAATTTGACAAATAATTGTCCTTTATTATCTCTCCATGATTAAATTTTTAATATTAAAAAATAAAATAAATGCGGTCAACTAGTTTTGCTGGTTAATTATTGTATAGTCAAAGTTAATGGGTGTGGTACGGTGTCGGTCAATGGGGAAAAGAAGAGGAAGAAAAGTTGAAAGTTTCATTGACATTTACTGCAACATGTTGAGTATAAATAGTGTTGTATTATTTTATCAAAAAAATAAATAGTGTTGTATTAATCTTCAAAATAATTTTTCAAAATAAACAGTATAAATAGTGTTGTATTAATTTAATGTGTTGTAGCAATTTTTCGGAAGCTGTCTCATGTCCTTGAAGCTATGACCAAGCCCTGTAAAATAAATAAAAACCAGTCAAAAGGACTCTGGTGTGGTGACCGGCATTTTTCCTCCGATGCTTAAGTCAGCTATTGAACTCATAAAGAAATCAATAATATTAAAATAGCATAGAAAATAACGGGAAATAAAGTAGAGAAAATCGGTCAAAGGGAGGTGTTTTGGGCTCCGGTGGCACTGTTTGGCCGATTCTATGAACAGTGTCGCCTCAGAGAAGACAAAAAGTTTCAGTATGAGAGATCCAAGAATGGCGGCCCCTATGTTTCCCCAAGTCAAAGAATTGAATCCCCCTCTTTCCTTGTCTTTTTCCTTTTTATGCCCATTTTCGATGGCCAAGATTCAAATTCTAAGAGATCTCCCTTAGATGAGTGACACATAGCCCTATTCCCATTGGTCTTTGGGCTTAGGGTTTTGTTTGGAATGGATGCCTGGCCCACCACAATGATTGGGTATTTATTCATTGCCCAAATAGTAGGGTATTAAGCCCGTTGGCTAAAAATACCTACAACAATAGCCCCCAAATTGGTATAATATATCGATTAAACCAATTTTTAGAGATAGAAAAACATCTGTGGGAGTGAATATCAAGGTCTAAACAACTGAATAACTGAAATTATCCCTTTTTTTTGCGGCAACTTTATGGGAGTGATGGGACGTGCCTTAAATGCACGTGGCACGTCCCTCGTACGCCTCCCCTCCACGTCGGCTGCAACTGCCAAGAAAAAACCCTTTTCTCTTCCTTTCCTTTCCCCACTTTTCTTCACTCTCGGATTTGCAAAAGAAATCTTGAAGTGCCGTTTTGCTTCTTTCTCTCCTCTTTCCGTTAGCCTCCATTTCAACACCGGCAACGTTCTTTTCTCTCCGGTGGGTTTTAACTTTTCCTTTCTTTGTGCTCGTTGCTAATGATTTCCTCATGGTTTCACCCTTCTAACTCATCCCCTTCTTGTGCAGTCTTTTCAGGTTTATGGAAGAGAAAAGCCTCTTCGCCACTCCTCGCTGAACCCTCGTCTTCGTCACCGACTTAAAGGTATGAAGTGTTCTTTCCCCTATTTTATTTATTATTATTTTTTTAGAGAAATAATTGCGGTCTATTGTTGTCAGTTGTTCTTCAGATTTTGTGCTTGTGTGTTGCTTCTGACGATATATTTTCTAGGTTCGTCGCAAAAATGCATGCATAGGCTATGTGCGTATTGATTGCTGCTTTTGCTTCTTGGGATTATAGCTATTCTGTTTGCGAGCATGCGTTGTGTAAAAACTGTCTAGGATGAGAGTAGGAATCCTTGTTCTATGTTGATGCTTAGGACCGAAGTTAGTGCGCCGGGTCTAGGCTGCAGCCATGGGTCCGAGGCCGATGTTTGGGACTTAAAATGAAGCCACAGGACTGGGATTGAGGCTAGGGCCTGAGCTAAAGCCACATGACTAAGGCTGAGGCTGGGGCCTGAGCTGATGCCACGGGACTGGGGCTGAGGCTGGGGCCTGAGCTAAAGCCACGAGACTAGGTTTTTAGGTATAGTTTAGTAAGCCTGGACGGGCTCTAGGAGGTCGGTACCTGGATGCATTTAGCATCCTGCAGTGTTTCACTTCTGACTCGGGGGATGGCCCTCCTGATAGTGAGTATTATTCTGTATTTCAAATGTCTCGCCCTTCACTGAGCGGTGGTGGTGGCGGTCCTTGTCTCCCCCTAAGCTTTCAAACCATCATTGACCCCGTGCCTAGGCTCTATAGGCTTAACATCTTTGATGAGCCACCCTACTCCTGCTTGAGGAATCTTGATATCTCATAGATGGTGGAGATTTCTGACTCCTCAGATTCTGAATCTAGCAACACGTCTGGGCTCGAAGAGTGTGAGGCTACCGAAGAATGTGGAACTTCTTCCAAGACTCCAGTTGAGGTAGTCGGGTCCTCCCAGGAAAGGGAAGAAGAAGAGGAAGAGGTCCTGAAGGGACCATGGAGTTTTGATGAGGTGAAGTCCAGAATCACCGAAGCTGACTTGGATTGGCTAAGGTCTGATTGCTCGGTACCTGACAGCATCACGCTGCGGGTACCTGAAGACAATGAACTACCAAGCTCTCTTCCTACTGACGAGGTTTCGCTGAACCAGTGGTTCTTCAAGTGCGGCCTGAGGCTGCAGCTTCCTTACTCCGTATGTTGCCTTCTTCACGACATTTGCCTGACACCTCTACAACTCAATCCTAACACATGGAGGGGGATTTACTGCTGCCATGTGCTGTGGTGAGAGCATTTTGGCTTTGATCCTAGCCCTGCTGAAATCCAAGCCTGCTTCGAAATTAGATTAGCTGCCAATACGGTTGGCTTTTTTTGCTATTACCCCCGGTGCAGGAAGTTCCTTCAGAAGCCTCCTGAAATTTCAAACTGGCAGCGGGACTGGTTCTTTGTAGGAGGGGATTGAGAAGGCATAGACTCAGGTTCTGGGGTCGAGCCTTCGGTTCTCCGTACTTTCCGTGGGAGCAACCACGGGTGGAGTTCATCTATTCCCCACATAGATGAGTCTGCTAGGTATAGAGTTGACCACATCCTCGACCTCGATATAAGTCAAAAGGACTCCACACACCTTTTGGAGGAGGCCAAGCTAGCTGGTGGTAGTACTCAGTCACTCATCGCTCTGTCTTGTTTGCTGCAACTATGTTATAGGTTTCTGATCTTATGCGTACTCCTTTGATGTAAGGATGTCATCAGCCATCGGATTCAAGAGGAGCTTGCATGGCCTCCTCGACCAGAGCCATGCTACCAAGTCGGCTAAGATCAGCTCTGGGTCATCTACTCGGGCTCATGCTGCCAAAGCTGGCAGCTCTCCTCTGCCTCCTCTTCCTTCCAAAGGCAGCTCCTTCAAAGATCTTAAAGAGGTAGCTAGCTCCTCCCATCCGCGGGTGAGCCGGGAGTCTGTACCCACCCCGAAGACCAGTTCGTAACCCTCCAAGGGAAGGGATTTGTCGCAGGGGGCTAGTGGTGGCGACGAGAGTCAGTCATCCAGCTACGCAGGAGGCCTTATCAATTCCTTGATAAATGAAGTCTTCCCTGCAAAGGACAGGCGACTTTCTGGCCTTTCCGAGTCTTCGTTTCCTGTCAAAATCTTTCACCAAGCCGCTTCGGTTAGTGCTATAAGCATATCTCATCCCAAATATTTCAACTTCCTTGACTCTCGCTTATGAGCTACTTATTGATTATGCAGGTGACTTTCGCAGCCTTCAAACTCCAGGAGCAAGTTGCTCGACACAAAGAAAAGGTTGATGATGCCATTGCTAGTCAGAAAGAAACTCAGAGGGAGCTAGACAAGGCTAGGAAGTGCATCGTCGACTTTGAGCTTGCGATGACAAAGAAGGAGCTGGAGTTCAATCAGAAGGAGAATGAACTGAAGCTCAAAGATACGGAGCTCAAGGTCAACACGGTGAAGATGAAGAAGAGCCTTCAAGAGTCTGAGGAGCTGAAGGCTGAGCTTGAAACGGTGAAGAGTAAGCTTAAGGAAACTGAGGTGAGCCTCCAGCTAAAGGACGATGAGATCTCAAAATTGTTTGATAAGGCTGAGGGTCACTTTGATGCTGGGGTCGATTATGCCCTCACAGCCATCAAAGCCAAATTCCTGAACCTTGACCTCAGCTTGCTGGATGAGCCTTCAGAACAGGTTTTGGCTCCCCCTATTGCTTCAACATCTGGGGTCAGCTCCTAGCTCTTTGGTTCCACCACCAGAATTGACCTCCTTTGCTCTTGCTTTGACTTCACTTTCTACAAATTCTCCAGCTCTCGGCTTGGGTTCCACTCCATCTACGTCGTGACTGACAACTCCCAAGCATCCTTACCAGTTTGTCGTTTTGATTTCCCTTACTAATAGTAATTGAGACTTTGTTTCACCTTTTTTTTTTGGCGCGTCAAGGCCAAATTTTGCTACTTACTATTCCTTCTTTCTTTCATTGTACTCGAACACTTATACCATCTCTTTAACCTTCATGAAAATTTACATGAAATTTCCCTTTTATTGTCATGAGTTTGTGTGGTGCACAGTTTTGCCTTTGTACTTTATCTTACTCGAAACTACTGTAAAGATAAGGCTGAGCTGAGGTGAGTCCACTTCAGGGTGGCGAAGCTTCCCTTGTAGCCCCCCACTCTTCCTTGTTTCTTGGAAAAGGAACTAGGAAGAGTTAGCTAATTGGGTTGTAGCTTCTTCAACTCAGCTCAGTAATTTGACTTCAATTTCACGATTGTTCACTTCCAGGGGTCTCGACCCCTGGATTGATCTTGAGGTTAGATCAGGGAGAGTTCAGCTCCTGGGGGATTTAGCCCCCAGATCAAACCTGAGGCTAACTCGCGAGGCGTCCATGCTTTGGGATATAGGCCCAGCTCTTGGAGCCTTTAGCTTCTGGGGGTCTTGGCCCCTGGATTAATCTTGAGGTTAGCTCAGGGAGCGTTCGGCTCCTAGAGGACTTAGCTCCCAGGTCAAACCTAAGGCTAACTCGCGAGGCGTCCAGACTTTGGGATCTCGGCCTAGCTCCTGGAGCCTTTAGCTTCTGGGGGTCTCGGCTCCTGGATTGATCTTGAGGTTAACTCAGAGAACGTTCGGCTCCTGGGGGACTCGGCTTCCAGGTCAAACTTGAGGCTAACTAGCGAGGCATCCAGGCTTTGGGATCTCAGCCCAGCTTTTGGAGCCTTTAGCTTATGGGGGTCTCGGCCTCTGGATTGATCTTGAGGTTAGCTCAGGGAGCGTTCGGCTCCTGGGGGACTCGGCTCCTAAGTCAAACCTGAAGCTAACTCGCGAGGTGTCCAGGCTTTGGGATCTCAGCCCAGCTTCTGGAGCCTTTAGCTTTTGGGGGTCTCAGTTTCTGGATTGATCTTGAGGTTAGCTCACGGAGCGTTCGGCTCCTAGGGGACTTAGCTCACAGGTCAAACCTAAAGCTAACTCGCGAGGCGTCCAGGCTTTGGGATCTCGGCCTAGCTCCTGGAGCCTTTAGCTACTGGGGGTCTCAGCTCCTGGATTGATCTTGATGTTAGCTCAGGGAACGTTCGGCTTCTGAGGGATTCGGTTTCCAGGTCAAACCTGAGGCTAACTCGAGAGGCATCCAAGCTTTGGGATCTCGGCCCAGCTCTTGGAGCCTTTAGCTTATGGGGGTCTCGGCCCCTGGATTGATCTTGAGGTTAGCTCAGGGAGCGTTTGGCTCCTGGGGGACTCGACCCCCCGGTCGAACCTAAGGCTAACTCGTGAGGCGTCCAGGCTTTGGAATCTCGGCCCAGCTCTTGAATCCTTTAGCTTCTATGAGTCTCGACCCCTGGATTGATCTTGAAGTTAGCTCAGCGAGCGTTCAGCTCTTGGGGGACTCGGCTCCCATGTCAAACTTGAGGCTAGCTCGCGAGGCGTCCAGGCTTTGGGATCTCGACTCAGCTCCTGAAGTCTTTAGCTTCTGGGGGTCTCGGCCCCTAGATTGATCTTGAGGTTAGCTTAGGGAGCGTTTGGCTCCTGGGGGACTCAACCCACAGGTCGAACCTGAGGCTAACTCGCGAGGCGTCCAGGCGTTGGGATCTCGGCCCAGCTCTTGGAGCCTTTAGCTTCTAGGGGTCTCGGCCCCTGGATTGGTCTTGAGGTTAGCTCAGGGAGCGTTCGGCTCCTGGGAGACTTGGCTCTCAGGTCAAACTTGAGGCTAACTCACGAGGCGTCCAGGCTTTGGGATCTCGGCCCAGCTCCTGGAGCCTTTAGCTTCAGGGGGTCTCTACCCCTAGATTGATCTTGAGGTTATATTTCCAGAGACAAGCATTTACACTTGAATCTTTATAGAAGAGGAATTTCATTTTATTGATAATATTCTTTTCTGCGTGTACAAATCAAATGAAACTTCTTACAAGAATTAGGGAAAATAAATTTTCAAGTGTTCCGCATTCCATGGGTGTGATAGAATCTTTCCATATGCTCCCTCCAATTGGTATGTCCCAGGTCGAATTATCCTCTTTACTTGGTATGGACCTTCCCAAGTTGGTCCCATTGCTCCAGCTCCATATTCTTTGGTGTTCAATGAGATTTTTCTTAGGATTAAGTCACCAGGTCTAAATGTCCTTTGTTTGACCCTGGAATTATAGTACTTAGCTGACTGTTGTTGGTAGGCTGCTGCTCACAACTGGGCCAAGTCCAGATTTAGCCTCATTTGCTCTTCATTTTCTCCCTTTTCAAAGTGTTCAGTTCGGAAGTTGGGCATACCTATCTCAACAGGGATAACAGCTTCAGCTCCGAAGGCTAGAGAGATAGGTGTCTCCCCTGTTCCGGTTCTGGGGGTTGTTCGATAAGCCCAGAGAATTTCAGGAAGCTTTTCAGCCCAAGCCCCTTGTGTTTATCTAGCTTAGTCTTCAAGTTCTGCTTGATAATCTTGTTTGCAGCCTTTACTTGGCCATTGGCTTGGGGGTGGAATGGTGAAGAGTAAGCTACTCTGATCTGCAAACTTGAGCACATATCTCTGTAGCTCTTGTTGTCGAATTGCCTCCCGTTATCCGTGACAATGGTGTGAGATATCCCAAAGCGGCAAATGATTGACTTCCAAATGAAGCTAGAAGTCTTGGCCTTGGTGATTGTTGACAAAGGTTCAGCCTCGATCCATTTGGTGAAGTAGTCAATAGCCACTATGGCGAATTTTACCTGACCTTGTCTCACCGAAAGTGGACCAATGAGGTGAACTCTCCACTGAGCAAACGACCATGGGATCATGACAGAGGTGAGCTGTTCCGGTAGTCTTCTCTAAACATTGGCAAACCTTTTTTACGGGTCACACCTTCTTACAAACTCTCTTGCATCCCCTTGCATGGTGGGCCAGTAAGCCCTGACGGACAATTTTGTGTGCCAAAGATCGCCCCCCCTCCCCGCGCATGATTTCTGCAAACCCCCTCATGGACTTCCTTTAGGACATAGTCCGCTTCCTCTTCTCCTAAACATATTAGGTAAGGCAATGAGAATCCCCTTTTGTATAAAACTCCGTTGATGAGCGTGTAATGTGGTGCTTTGTACTTCAGCCTTCTAGCTTCCAGTTTGTCTTCCAGCAGGGTAGCTTCTGCCAAAAATTCTACAATAGGGGTTCTCCAATCTCGCCTCTCCTAGATAAGGTTTACTTCTCGTTTTTCCTCTAAAATACTAGGCTGCCTCAAGGTCTCTACCGGTATTGTGCGTACCAATTCAGATGCGGTTGCTGAAGCTAGCATAGCAAGCGGATCGGCGTTTGCGTTTTCTGTCCTTGGTATCTGGGTGATATGGTATTCCTCGAATTCCTTTAACAATTCCTTGGCCAGCTCCAAGTAGCTGATCATACTTGTCCCCTTGGCTTGGTATTCTGAACTTACTTGCTTCACAACTAATTGTGAATCGTTGTAGACATGTATCTTCCGAACCCTTATTGACTTCGCCATTTTTAGCCCGGCAATCAATGCTTCGTATTCCGCTTCATTATTTGACACTTTGAAACCAAGTCTGAGCGCATATTCTAGCTTCACATGCTCAGGTGCTGGTGTAATCAGGATGAAGCCTGCTCCGCTTCCATACTCGTTGGTTAACCCATCTGTATGTAAGGTCCAGAACGGGGTCAGTCAAGTTATATCCGGGGTGATGACCTCTCCCTCTTCCAAGGTGGTGAATTCTGCTATAAAATCAGTTACTTCCTGAGCTTTTACCGTTGTACGGAGCTTGTACGATATCTCATACTGCCTCAGTTCGATAGACCACTTGATTAGCCTTCTGGATGACTCTGGTTTTTGGAGTACCTGCCTTAGGGGGTAGCTGGTGGGTACCATGATTGAATGTGCCTGGAAGTAAGGCTATAACTTCCGTGAAGACATGACCAATGCCAATGCCAGTTTTTCGATGCTAGGGTACCTTGTCTCCGCTTACACCATAGCCTAGCTGACGTAGTAGACCAGGAGTTGGGATGTTCCCTCTTCTTGTATTAAGGTTGCGCTCACTGCGGTTTCTGATACAACTAAGTATACAAACAGCGTCTCTCCGCAAATAGGTTTGGACAGCAGTGGTGATGCGCTTAAGTATCTTTTGAGCTGAGCGAAAGCTTGCTCACAATCATCAATCTAGATGAAATCCTTAGCACCTCTAAGGATTTTAAAGAAAGGTAAACACTTGTCAGTGGCTCTTGAAACAAATCTGTTTAAGGCGGCTATCTTCCCTGTCAGCTTCTGGACATCCTTCATTTTCTTGGGGCAGATCATCTCCATGACCGCTTTGATCTTGTCAAGGTTAGCTTCAATCCCTCGCTGATTCACCATGAAATCCAGAAATTTCCCTGATGATACTCTAAAGGCACACTTAGCCGGGTTGAGCATCATCTTATATTTTCTCAAGATATCGAACATTTCACCTAGGTGACTCAGATGTTCGGCTGCCTTGACACTCTTTACCAGCATGTCATCTACATAAACTTCCATCGTCTTCCCAATTTGATCCGCAAACATTTTGTTCACCATCCTCTAGTAGGTGGCTCCAGCATTCTTGAGCCTAAACGGCAACACCTTATAGCAGTATAAGCCGAGATTAGTGATGAAAGTAGTCTTCTCTTGATCATCAAGATGCATCCCGATCTGGTTATATCCTGAGAAAGCATCACAAAAACTGTACAGCTCGTTTCCCGCAGTTGAATCCACCAATTGGTCAATTTTTGGTAGCAGGAAGCTGTCCTTGGAGCATGCTTTATTTATGTCCGTGAAGTCCACATATATCCGCCATGCCCCACTGCTCTTCTTTACAAGCACTACATTTGCTAGCCAGGTTGGGTATAGCGCCTCTTTGATGAGACCTGCCTTGAGGAGCTTTTCCACCTCTACTTTGACCGCTTCATTTCTCTCGGGGTTGAAGGCCATTCTCTTCTGCTTAATTGGCTTGAAGCTCGGATCCACATTTAGCCTGTGCACGATCACTTCTAGGTCTATTCCAGGCATATCTTCATGTGACCAGGTGAACACGTCTGAATTTGCTTTTAGAAACTCCACAAATGCTTCCTTCAGCTCCGATGAAAGCATTGTTCCGATCTTTGTAGTTCTTGTTGGGTCGCTCGGGTCTAGCTGTATGCTTATAAGATCCTCTACTGGTTCTCCTCGAAAGGACTCCTGCTTTCTGTCTTCCATCTCCTTGAATTCTTCCCTAGTCATCTCCATCTTCATCATAAATGGGTTTCTAACCAACGCCTCCGCTTCTTCTTCAGAAGTCAGCAGAATGCTCACCTCGACTGCGCTAGGTGGCATTGGTGAAGTAATCTCTCCGAGGTGTAGCTCATAACACTTTTTCTTGGAGGTTGAAGCTAGCTCAGAGCTCTTCTACTCGGAGTTCAGGAAGATGGGCAATGCTTCTGCATGCCCACCTTTGCCTCGGAGGGCCATGGCGTAACACTGTCTTGACTCAAACTGATCCCCTTGCACTGTGCCTATGCCTCCACCTTCAGTTGGAAACTTAATCATCAAGTGATAGGTGGATGTTGCTTCCTTTAAGGCATTCAAGGCCGATCTTCCCAAGATAGCATTATAAGCAGATGGTGACTTTATCACCAGGAAGTTCACTAGAATAGTGGACCTATTCGGGACTTCTTTGACCGTAAGAGGCAGCTTGATCGAACCCTCAGGGAAAACAGTCTCTCCGGTGAACCCCATGAGCGTTGTCCGAACTGGCTTGAGGATTTTTCTCTTCAAACCCATTGCATTGAAGGCGGACAGGTACATGACATCTACAGAGCTCCCATTATCAATGAGCATCTGATACACCATGTGATTAGCAATCTGAGTTGTTATCACGATAGCGTCATTATGTGGGTGCTGAATCCTCATAGCCTCCTCATCCATGAAGGTCACAGAGAAGTTCTCCTTCTGAGTTGCCTTCACTGGCCTGAAAGTGCAATTCACCTCATGATGCACATCAAGACTCTTGGCATCCCTCGCGCACGCCTTTCTTAACCGGTTTGATTCACCTCCTACTCCAGGTCCACCCATGATCGTTCTCACATTTCTGAGGACGTTCCCTGGGTGAAGTGGTGGTGAAGGTGCTTCTCCCATTCCAGCTTCCTCCCGCCTTGGGGGAGTTGGAGCGCTAGGCCCTGCAGCTTTTGCCACAAAATCCTTCAGCTGCCCTCTCTGTATTAAAGCTTCAATCTCGTCTTTTAGCTCCATGCATTCTTCTATAGTGTGCCCGAAATCTCTGTGATATCTACAAAACTTGTTCTTGTTTCTGAATTTGGGTGGTCCTCTCATCGGGAAGGGCTTCTTCAGCAAGTTACTTCCCTCAATTTGCATCAACACCTCTGAACGTGTTGTGTTGAGGGGGTGAACATATCAAACTTGCTTTTGGGAGGTCGAAGTGCTGGGTTTATCTCCTCGTAGCTTCTTTTGTTATTCCAATGAAGGGAAGCTCTCTGACTTCTCTTTGCCTCGGATCTCCCACTCCCTCCGTTGCGGCTCAGGTTCCTTCAAGATTGAATGATTTCTTCCGCAGAAATATGTTTGTAGGCTTCAACCAACATCTCGGAAAACGTATGCGGTGGGATTTTAGCTATCGTTCTAATGAAATCCTCGTCGCGAACTCCATCTTGCATAGCTTGCATTGCACAATCGTCGGTACAACCTTCGATTTGTATCATCATGTCTGTAAATCTCTGGACATACGCCTTCAAGAACTCGCTTTCCCTTTGAATGATAGATGACAAATGAAATGGTGGCTTCTTCACCGGCCTAGCTCCTATAAATTGCGCCATGAAAGCGTTCTCCAGCTGGCTGAAAGAATCAATTGAGCCGGGGCGCAAGCTAGTGAACTAGGTTCGAGCTACTCCTCCTAGGGTTAGAGGGAAGGCTCGACATTTGATGGCGTCACTCGTTGCCTCAAATTCCATCCACACTTTATAAACTCCTAGGTGCTCTGCTGGGTCCCCCTTGCCTTCATATCTCCCCACACTTGGTATTTTAAAATCTTTAAGGAGGCTGGCCTAACGTATCGCTACACCAAACAGGGAAGTTTCTTGTCTTGGTCCAGGCGTATGGGCATAGGGATGCAAATGCGGGGCTTGGTATTGCCGCTCAGTATTAAAACGTGCATTCGCTTCATCCTCCAATCTCATTCTCTCCGCTTCAAACATCTGCAGCTCTTCAGCTTCAATCCTTCGTTTCTCTTAGGCTCGGATTTTTTGTCTCTCTTCCGCCCATATCCTTTGCTTCTCTTTCGCTCGGATTAGCCTCCTCTCCTCTTCTTTTTTGGCTTGCCTGCACTGGCCCCGGGATGTTGCTCGTTCTTGCTCCTCTCGTTGTCGCCTCATAGCATTGAGAGAAATCCTGAGATCGCTAAAATCTAAACTGTCATCCGGGAGGAGGAGGCATTGCTCACGGTTCTCAGCTGCGGGCTGTTATGCTCCTCTACTGGCTGCCGATGGACTGGTGACAGATAACTCGGCATGGGGTTTCGTGTGGCTTCGCTTGGAGGTGGCTTTAAGCATGGCTTCGATGGTGCCATCCTTCCCTGGTCATGGCACTGTGAGCCCCCAGTTATGATTCTCAGCTCATTCCCTGGTGCTCCCCCATCTTCATGAGTCCGGAGGTTAACATGGTCTCGTGGAGAATCTACTGGAGCTGGACTCCTCGTGGTCTGCGAAATAAGCTCACGATCGGTTTGCCGTTGATTCTCGAGCAATCCTACAATATGCTCCATCCAATTCTCTAGGTCGGAGATACGAGTTTGCTCTGAGCGTGGGGCTACCCGCCTCTCGCTTCTCCTTTGGGCTGGTGGAGGCAGCTGTCCCTACGTCTTTAAAGCTATGACCAAGCCCTATAAAATAAATAAAAGCCAGTCAAAAGGGCGTTGGTGTGGTGACCGGCGTTTCCCCTCTGATGCTTAAGTCAACTATTGAACTCATAAAGAAATCAATAATATTAAAATAGCATGGAAAAATAATAGGAAACAAAGTAGAGAAAATCGGTCAAAGGGAGGTGTTTTGGGCTCCGGTGGCACTGTTTGGCCGATTCTGTGAACAGTGTTGCCTCGGCCAGATTGATGAACAGTGTCGCCTCAGAGAAGACAAAAAGTTTCAGTAGGAGAGATCCAAGAATGGCGGCCCCTAGGTTTGCCCAAGTCAAAGAATTGAATCCCCCTCTTTCCTTGTCTTTTTTCCCCCTTTTCGATGGCCAAGATTCAAACTCTAAAAGATCTCCCTTAGATGAGTGACACCTAGCCCTATTCACATTGGTCTTTGGGCTTAGGGTTTTGTTTGGAATGGATGCCTAGCCCACCACAATGATTGGGTATTTATTCATTGCCCAAATAGTAGGGTATTAAGCCCGTTGGCCAAAAATACCTACAACATATTGTTTATTGTTTTTTTGTCATGTGGGCCTTCTAACTATTTTGTGCAGATATTGTTGTGCCCTGCCCACGATTATCATTCCAGCTGCTTTGCTCAGTTTAAAGACTTGATATCCAAACTATACCGTTTTATCTGGTATGCTTCACACATGTATGGTTTTCGGTATATATTATTATGTTCGGCTAAAGTTTGAGTTGTACAATTATTCTCTGTAACTTTGTATTTTTTCTCTTCTTCTTTCTTCTGTCTTCTGGTAGCTTAGAAGATTGCAGAAGAAAATCATCGTGATTCTCTCTGAGTTTTAGATAGTTAGAGTGATTACTTTGTGTGTATTGTATTTTGTAAACAGTTGGATGATTAATATAGCTTTGCTATTCAGTGGAGCTGAAGACGTAGCCAAAGTTTCTGGTGAACTTCATAAATTCATGTGTTGATTCGTTTTACTTTTATGTTATTTCCGATCATCAAATCTTGAATAATCTCAACAAATATATAAGTTTATCCAAGGACAAATAAAAATAAATAAAATTCTTTTTAAAGATTTGCCATTCTATCTAATATAACAGTAGAGCGAGAGAGACAGAGAGAGAAATATACCAGAACATATAGAACATATATCTCATTACTAAATAATCCGCTATACAACCTTTATAAACCTATGCCACCAAATAAACTCTTTCTATATTCACCCAAAATAAAAAATAAACCCTTTCTAGTTTGACCAAAAAAATTGTCCTAAACAAGAACATATATCGCTTCATTTTCTTTCACATGTAGGCTTGTTTGGATTTTTACATGTGTATTTTTTGTCCGGCATTTTTTAGGCTCATTTGGGTCATCACACATTTTTTATTTTATTTTAGGTGGAACTATTGAGTTTCGAACCTATGACATTTAAATCTTTCGGTTCTGATACCAAAATTTATTGAGAAAAGAACATACAAAGACAGAAGAGAGGAAAAAAAAAATAAAATTTTAATGCTTAGCTTTATTACTTGCATAATATATATTATTAAAGAACCAACATAGCCTTTATATAGGCTTACAAACACAACTTGAAACTTTTTACCACAAAAAAAAAAAAAAAAAAAAAAAAAAAAAAAAAAAAAAACAGCTTGAATCTTAGCTCACACACCTGCACACCCACTACTAGCTATTTATTAGCAACTACTTTAACTAGCTAAAATAAAAGTAACAAACTAAAATACCCGGTCCATAACACACCATTACTTTTATTACTCAAACATACTTTGAATCAGTCTTCAACAAGGTGTAGTGTATTAGTTTTGTTGTATTAATTAATTACATCATAGAGAAGAAAATGTAAAAGCTTATTCACTGTGTTCAAAATAAATGCAAATTAATTAAAGCTTCGGTTGGTTTTGATTGAAATCAACAGTTTTTTTTTTTTAATCAATGTTCTACTTACAATGACCATCAAACATCTCTCTCAAAAACAATTTTAAATTACTTATTCAAATTGCTAGAATTTCTATCTTAATGGAGAAATTTGTTACTCTTTAACTAATTAATTAATGATCAGTTCCAATTCGTCGAAGTGAAACCAAGTGAAAATAATTGTTGGAAAATTAATATTTTCATTTAACTTTTTAACTTTGATCAATTTTTAAAATTGAACGAGATCATATAAAAGTGTCATTTCATTAATCAAGAGTTGTATTGTTTTATAGAGATTTTTTTATTTTTTATTTTTATAAAAGGTTGTATACTACATTTTGCAATTAAAAAAGTATCTTTGAAAGGTACTTTTATGTACAAAAAGACACTTTTATATGTAAAAAGATACATATTTGTAAATTTTTATGTACAAAGGTATCTTTAGAAATAGACATGTCTTATGGTTATTTGCCCTTCCAACATTTATAAATAGGTCATTCCATCTCATTTTCATTGATTTTAATCACAACAATATTACTTCGTATATTCACCAAAAAAAAAAAAACAACATTACTTCATATTAGTAAAAAAATAAAAGTATTATATAATTAGTATATTAAATTTGCATATTTCATTGTTTAAGATTTTGGAATGCTGCTATCTACAAACAAACAAACAAACAGAAATCATTGTATCTTGAAAAATACACCTTAACATATACTATTCATCAAAAAAGAAAAAAATCGTTGCATCTTTGGAAGATACATCGAACTGCTAATATGGACGACGTAGCCCACCATTCAATGAGCGACAAATATATATCAACTGTCCGATATGCATATTCACGCGGTCAATATCACTACAAAAAAAGTGAGCAATTGCTACGAATTTTAGCTATAAAAATATTGATTTTTAGCTAAATGGTGTTTTTTCTCACATTCTCCAGATTTGTAGCTAATCACTACAAATTTCATACAAATCAGCTACAAAACATTCATTGTAGCTCAATTTTGTAACTAAAATCTCAATTTTTTAGGCGGCAAAATTTCCCTCCTTCCAAAATTAAAAATGTAATGTTCTTTTGCTACAAACACTTAAGTTTGTGTGTAATACTGTATTTTAGCTACAAAAAATTTTGTAGCTCAAATATAATATGAACACCTACAAAATAATTTGTACCTAAACTAAAACCGGTGGCAGTTTTGTAAATATACAAAACTTATGTCCTGTTTTTTATTTGAACAATTTAATTTTCTCCCTTCTACCTCCACCTACTTCGGAGTGTCTCAAACGATCAAAGTGTAAAATAGACAATTGAGAGCTGAAATGGTGGAAAGTAGGAAACCAACACCAACGTCTACTGGACTACTGGACTGCTGTTGTGGAAGCTACTCACACTCGCTCACAAAAAAAAAAAAAACAAGAAGCTTGAAAAATTGAAAGCAATGGCTTCAGCTTCAAAGTTTTGCTTGAACCTCAACCTTCATAGAGACGATGTCGTTTCACTGTCTAAAACTCCATTCTCTAGCTTTGCCTACCAGTCGGGCTTCCTCGGCTCCAAGCTCCTCGGAAAACCGTTTCCGTTATCAATCCGGAAAGCTCCACAGAATCGAACCGATCCGCTTGCACGACCCGATTCGAAGCCCATATCCGCATCGCACCACACTTTCGACATCGTCATAGTCGGAGCTGGAATCATCGAGTTGACCATTGCTCGGCAGTTCCTTATTGGGTCGGACTTATCCGTCGAGGTAGTCGACAAAGCCGTGCCTTGTTTTGGTGCCACCGGTGCTGGTATGTTGTTGTTCTACTTGTATTTTTCCTGTTTGGTTTCCGAGAAAACGTAGTAAAAAAAAAGAGAAAATTGTGAACTCACTGAGTTTAATGAAAGTGTATATTTGATGAAGTCTGATTCTTTTTTATAGGAAATCCCTTACCTTGTATCCGGCATTTGAGATGGTTGTAGAGCAGGGATACTTATGGATGGTAAACAGAACCCCTAGGTGTGATACATGGGACTTGGCCTTGAGAAGTCAAAGGCTTTGGTTGATGTTGGCTGAGAGTATGCGTGAACAGGGATTGGATCCTCTTCATCATTTGGGTTGGAAGGATACAGGTAGCCCAAAAGAAATTACTGTTTTTTCTGCTTTTATATGGATGTTTCTTGTTGTGTTTCTTTGCCCTAGTTTCTTTCTTATTGATTACAATGTTTAGATAATAGAGTTCACTAAAATTGAAAGTTCACAATGCAATTATACGATAATGGCGGGGTGAGGAAGAAGTGCCCAGATGAGTAGACTAATTGAGATTTTACTTGTTGAATAAGTGGTGAAAGAATAGAGTTTTTGGACATATGAGCTTCTAAAGTTTGCTTATGAATGCTGCTTAAGGAAACAAAATAAAAAAGGATGTGTTTGTGTGGAGGTTGCGGTTTCTTTTTCTTTTAAAGGATAAGCTAAGTGTTAAAACCATATAGTATTCTCATCTGCAGGGAGCATGTTAATTGGTACAAGCCCTGAAGAGTTAGATGCGTTGAAAATGAGGGTGACACTGCTACAGGATGCTGGATTGAAAGCAGAGTTTCTGTCTGGTGGTGATTTGCTTTTAGTGGAACCTGATCTCCTGGTTGATGAAGATAGTGGGGCTGCATTTGTACCTAGTGACTGTCAATTGGATTCTCAACTTGGTTCTGCATTTTTTCAAAAGGTGGTTATATGTATGTACACAGTTTTTACATAAATAGATTAAGCATGCTCATATGACTTCTAATGATTTATTCTAATTTTATTTATATTGCTTGATTTTATTTTTCCAAACACGTAATATTCTTTTCATTGATTTGGTTAGGGATAAGGGAGGTAAGAAGTATCTGTGGATGAGTAGAGAAAAAAAGTGATAAGCACTTTACTAGAGAAAATCTTTTTTCGGTATGCCGCTCCGCGAGCAAGGAGTGCCACGTCCAACAGCAGCACCTAAAGTCGCGTATACTCCCATGGCAAGGCGGGCTATGGAGTCCTAATTATGGCGATGCTGGCTACTTAAGGTCCATATACTGGGATGTAGTGGGCTATACACAAGAAAAAGTCGTCGTCTTCGTCCAGAGGATCTTTACTATTTAAGAAAGACAGACTGACTGAACCGGAAGGAAAAAAAAAAAAAAAGAATTCGGAGGAGAGGCCGGATGATAAGAAGGCGACTTCCCAAAAAAAAAAAATTAAACTTTAAATTCTTTTTTGTTTCCTTGTATGAACAGTTTTTTTTTTTCTATTTTCTTCTGCTTTCCATCTTTTAATTTCTCTTTCTTTACTATTGTTTTTGCTTTTAGATATAGTGCTTACTTTGCGACTCATTGGTAATAACAGGTTGAGACATATATCACTTTTGAACTTGACCCTTGCATAGGAGCAAGTCATCAGTTGACATGAAAATATGCAGGCAAATCATGTGGATTTTCTTTGTGTTTCTTATAGTATAGTTCAGAAAGCAAAAGCCATAGTTAATCTGATATTTACTCTACATGACAAGGTCACCTATTAGTGCTTGAGAATTTCGATTCCCTGAAAGTTAATCATGGTCTGATGGAGGTTGGATATGTTAACCATCAAATTGCAACTCCACCTCCCAGAATTTTGACTTCAGAAGCATATGATCACGGGCAAACCTTGTCTATTTCAATGACAACCACTAAGGATTCCATGGGGAACCTTGTTCTTGGTATAAATTTAACTGTTATCTTCTGAACAATATGGATGACGTAGATATATTTTTTGTCTGTACTAATGACTTGTGTTCTTTGCTCAGAGATGCATGAGTTCATGTCTATAAATTATGAAATATACTTTAACTTATTCATTGAAAAAATATACAATCTCCATTTCTTTATTCTCATTTGTTATTAAAAGTTTCATGGCTTTTTCCCCTCTCTCTCTAATTACTTGGTTTATGCAAATGTGCCATGCTTGCTTCTTGGATCAGTTAATTTGGCAATGGATTGCTACAATAATATTATCGTAGCATTTGATCAAAAATATCCAGACAACTACATTTGACTACAATTTTAATTTTGTAGCTTTTAACCAAAATTCACAAATAATATGTTGTAGCTAATGGTAGTAACAAATATTACGTATAGCTAATGTAAAACAGTTACATAATCAATGGCGTAGCTCAAAGTAAACAGTGACAATAAATTTCGTAGCTGAAAAATCCCTCATTAGCTACGGAAAAAAAGCTTAACCATGGTTGAGTATGGTTTATTTACTGTTCATGATTAGTTACGAGTCCAAAAAATTCTGTAGCTGTAGACAATTAATCACGCACCAATTGCTACGACGTACCCACGAACTTATTTTGTAGCTAAATAGAAAACAACTACAAAAACAGCAAATTTGCTACAAAAAACGCTTGTAGCAACTGATCACTTTTCTAGTAGTGTATATCTGAATATACACATCAGACGGCTGATATAAACTGTCGCCCATTAAATATTGACCTCCGTCTCCCATATTAACATTTATATATACATATATATTTATTTATTTCACAATCACTATTCATCAAAAACAAAAACAAAAAACAAGTCACAGTCATTTATTTCAAAAGTTACCACATACACCTTAACTTACATACATACATATCTACCTACCTACCTACCTACCTATCTTTTCCCATAATTTTTTTTTTTTTTTTAAATAAACATTCATTTCATTTACACATATGAACTTCCTTTTAATCCATCAGGACTCAAACCCTCTCTGTTTTAACTCTACAAATTAAACCTTATAACTACTACACACTATCTCTTCACCACAATATAAATTAACTATAGCACCACTTATATCTCTAATCCCCTAATTGTAAGAAAATTTCGAATTGACTATTACTATACATGACCACCACCACCAACACCACCACCATCATCATCATCATCAGTGACCGAATGGGGTTCTATATTGGGATTCTCGGAAATTTTACTTTTGCACTTTATCAACACCTCGACCACAAATCTTATAACAAAAGGCACAGCAGCAGTACTAAAAACGTACCGAAACTTGACGGATTCTTTTGGTGTTATAGCAAATATTGCAGAGCCATAGGTTATGATCATGGAAATTGTAGCAACCCAAATCTCGAAATGAAATGGAAACCTGTAAGTCAGAGAAATTATGACCAAAATAGCTGAGGAGAGTGACAAAGTGTTTGCTATCAAGAACACATAGAAGGATTTCTCTTGGGAACCATAAATGGCTCTTCCAGCTGTATGACCACCATCACTGTCTTGCCAAACGCCTCCAGGAGGATTCACACCGGCTTGGAAGGTCACTGCTGTGATAAGCGCTGCGACTATTAGCAAAACGTTGCGAGCATCGCTCGGAGTGTCTCTCTCTTTGTCAAATTGAAAACTTCTGATGAACCAAAACCATCCCTGCTTTTTGGGTGGCTTTGATTTTGTTTCCTTTTGAGACATTGATTGCTGATTTTTGGGCGACTTTGCCATTTCTCTAAATGGTGGATTATCCTTGAAGGAGTCTATGCATTACATTTATCTATTATATAGTTTATATGGAACATTTGTATTGTTTAATTCATTTGTTATCTTATGTAATTTTGGGGGTCAACTTCTGTGGTTGCTCAGTTGTAAGAGGAAGGAGGAAGGAAATGCAGAGGAGGTACATAAGTCAAATTAATGCCAATATCATTATCAAGCTATGTATATTTTTGTTAAAGTTAATATCATTCATTTCTTTATTTAAAGTTTAGTTTAAATATAATTTGATTTCTAAGTTTTCAAAACTGCTATTCCTGTTGTTTTATTTTCCCCTTATAAAAGTGGTATAGTTGAAATTTTAAAAATTAAAAATTAAATTGAAATTAATAAAAATGTCATAGAGTTGAGATGGAATTTTCACTTTTATCAATTGGGCAATGTTGGCTTCTGTTTGACACAGGGTTAAATTCATACCATTTTTTTGTTTTTGGGAGGCATTCTCATCTTATTGGTTACCAATTAATAAAAGGGGTTATTATAGTAGTAATGTTCAAATAATTAAGTTTAGTTAACTATGAAGTAGTAATTAATTTGTCGATCATTTGCTTGTTATCCAAAACTCTATGTTAAAATCAAAGAGTTAAAGAGTGTTAAATATTGTATTTTTTAGGAGTTTGGGATGCCATACACGTGGCATTTTACATGTACGCAGAAGACTTGTAAAGTGTAGTCTTTTCAATTTTTTGCAGTGTAGTTTGGGCAATAGACAAAGGAAAGAGTCTTTCGAGACAATGACACAGGAAAGGAGATCGAAGAAACGAAGCCAAAAGAAGAAAAAAAAAAAAAAAAAAAAAAAAAAAAACGCGGCCTGAGGCATCACAGGTACATTCTTAGATACTTTGCAAATTCTGATTTTTATTTTTATTTTTTTATTTTTTATTTTTGGTGAATAATACCTTGCATTAAAGCACAAAACGAAACCTCAAGAGAAAGAGAGTGGATTACAGTAGACTGGCTCCAAAACATTTCAATACAATACGCAATAAGTCACAGTAGACTGGCTCCAAAACATTTCAATACAATACGCAATAAGTCCGAACATAAGGAAATGGAGATCAGAAATATTACAATCTTTAAAAATAAAGTAAAAGTTGTTAGCAGGTGTAATTCAGTAATAGCAGTCAGCTGAATTTTCACAGCTGTAAATATAAAAGTTGAAATTTGAATTTTAGTAATCCATTTTGAACTTAAGTGCTAAGAAAAAAAAATTTTCAATAATATAAACTTCAAATATAGACTCTTTACTAAATTGGTAAGACGTTTAAATTTGACACATTCCCTGTATAATTTCATAATCATAAATTATTATTTTTTTTAAAAAAAAAAGTTGTTATCTAAAGAAACGTCAGCAACACATCAATTCCCAACCAAAAGCTGCAAACCTCTGATAACAGCGACCTTGGAGACCCACAAGATAGCCTGCATTTCCGCTGCTCGAGCCGAAGAGCAATCCAGGACCTTTGCAAAATCCGATGACTATGAATCCATCAAAAAATAAATTTTAAAAATAAAAAACTATAAAAACTAAACATTATGTGTGTTATAGTTTTATGTGTAAAAAAGAAAAAAAGAGAACAAAAACAACTGTAAAGAAGTTCTAAGTATTATGACAAAGGGGATAAGATTATGAACAAGGATGAAAAAAATCATAATTATTCACGAAATTTTTTGTTTTGGAAATATAGATAGGATATTTACCAAGAAATAAAAGTGAAATTTTATAATTTTTGTAGAAAGTTTTGATATTTATATGGTATTTTTGTAATATTTTTTTCAAAATTTTCATGTTAATTATTCCACAATCAAAATTTTTATAATTTTCATAAAAATTTAAAAAATATTTATTATTTTTTATAAAATTTTAAAAATATTATAGTTTTTTATAAAATATTTAAAAAATAATATATATACTTAATTATAATATAAAATAATGATTATAATTAAAAAACACAAGAAGAAGAATCATAATTTTAAAAAATGATTATTTTTATTCCATTTTGGCACAAACAATCAACTAGCAGAGTAAAAAAATTTACTTGATCAAAAATGTTATAGCGATTTTTCGTCTCAAACCGGGCCTCTCGGAATCCTGCAAAACCGGAAAAAAGAAAACCGATTAGAGGGGCGCCAGTGTGGTGGCTGACGTTCTCTCTCCGATACTTAAGTTAGAAAAGCTCCTCATTTGAGAGTGCAAATGACTAAAAAAATAATTTAAGAGGGAAGAATGGTAAAAAAAAGGAAGAAATGGTCAAAAATGGTGAAAAAATGGGGGCTGGTCGATTATGGTGTGTTGGGGAAGATAATGAACAGTGTCCTTTTTTGAGTTGAATAATCGGTCAAAAAGGTCCCAAATCCTCAATGTTCAAACAAAAAAAATTCAAAATGGGTCCCAAATCCCCAAAAATGTGAAGTTTGCCACGTGAGGAGAAGGGGAAAGGTGAAAGGGTAGGTGGGGATTGGTAGAAGGGTGATGTCGGCAGTCCTAAAGTTCTATGCTAAGCAAAAAATCTCATCCCCTTTTTTCCTTACCTTTTTTTATTTATCCTTCATTGGGTGGCCATAATTAAGAGTTAAAGATCCCCCCTTGGATGGATGAAAAATGTTCTCCTTAATAATGTTTTTAGCCTTACCATATTACCATGACCGGACCCACCACATAGGAATTGCGTGTGTATTATACCACCTTGTTGCAAAATAAATCATGCCCACACTTAAGGTATTTAGCCCATTTTTGTTGGCAAAAATACCCACAACAATAGCCCCCAAATTGGTGCAATCTAGGGATTTGATCAATTTAAGAGATAGAGAATATTTGCTGGGCGCGAATACCAAGGCTTTGAAATTTGAATTTCAAATTTTTTTTTCTGCTGCTTGTGCGTAGCTTTTTCTTGGGTGATGGGACGTGCATTTAATGCACATCCCACGTCTGCACGTCTCTCCACTCTTTGCGCCGACTGAGGCCTCCCCGTCTCTTCCTCTTCCTTGCCCTTCTTCTTTTCTTCCTTTCATCTTCGCGATACAAATTCCAGAGAAAACCATTTTCCTTTACACCTTTCCTCGCCGATTGAAAGCCGAGTAACCTCACAACTCTCATCGTCTACCTTTGGCCCTTTTAACTACTCCGGTGATGCTTCCTCTTGTTCTCCTCTCTTTGCCGATTATCTACAGGTTCTTGTCGTGTTTTTTTTTTACTGTTTACAAGCCATTCTCTCCTCTAACCTTTTATTTTTCGCATGGTTCGCCTTAGGTCCATGGAGGAGAAGAAACTTCCCCTTCACTGCTCCTTGCTGTGTCTCCGGTTTCGCCATAAGCATAAAGGTACGAGATTTTTTCCTTCCTTTCGCCTCCGTTTACTGCTTTTACGTTCTTTGTTTCTAGTTTATATGGCTTGTTGATATTCGAATCAGTTAGGGTTCTTTGTTCATGTGCTGTTTTCGGTTTGTGTTGTGTGGTTGTTGTCTGCTGGTGTATTTTGCTTGTGAGATTGCCCTTGGGTGAAAGCCGAGGGCTTGGGTCGATGTCCAGGGACCTAGATAAAAGCTTCGAGGCTAAGGTTGAAACTTGGGACCTGGGTGGAGGTCAAGGGACCAAAGCTAAAACTCGGGACCTGGGTTGAGGCCACAAAACCGAGGCTACGGCTGGGGCCTGAGCAGAAGCCATGGTGATGGGGCTAAAGCTCGGGTCTTGGATGGAGGCCACGGAACCGAGGCTGAAACTTGGGACCTGGGATGAGGCCACGGGACCAAAGCTGAAACTCGGGACCTAGGTGGAAGTCATGGGACCGAGGCTGAAGCTCGGGATCTGGGTTGAGGCCACGGAACTAAGGCTGAAACTCAGGACCTGGATGGAGGTCATGGGACCGAGGCTGAAATTCGAGACCTGGGTTGAGGCCACAGGACTGAGGCTGAAATTCGGGACCTGGGCGGAGGTCAAGGGACCGAGGTTGAAACTCGGGACCTGGGTTGAGGCCATAGAACCAGGCTGAAACTCGGTACCTGGGTTGAGGCCACGAGACTGAGGTTGAAATTAGGGACCTAGGTGGAGGTCAACGGACCGAGGCTGAAACTCGGGACCTGGGTTGAGGCCATGGAACCGAGGCTGAGGTTGGGACCTAAGCGGAAGCCATGGTGATGAGGCTGAAGCTCGAGTTCCAAAGGGGACCTTGAGCTATGATGAGGTAAAGTCCAAGCTTACTCAAGCAGACTTAGATCAATTGAGGCCGTATTACTCGGTTCCTGACGAGGTCACTCTTTAGGTACCTGAGGACGATGAACTGCCCAGCTCTCCTCTTGCCGGTGAGGTTTCCCTGAACCGGTGGTTCTTCAAGTGCGGGCTGAGGCTACCGCTTCCGTTCTTTGCTCATCGCCTACTTCACGACGTCAGGCTGGCACCTCTCCAACTCAATCCTACCGCGTGGAGAGGGATTTATTGCTACCTCGTGCTATGGCAGGAGTACTTCAGCGTGAGGTAGACTCTGCTGGCTCTGGAGCGTATGCATAGAGTTACGGGTGTGGAACCGGGCATACTCTGGGTGCCTGATATTGTGGCTGGTTGTGGATTCTCATGTCCGCCTCATCTCCCAACCTTTTCTTTTCTGCTTCTACTCTCTACCTCTCATCAGCTTCTATCCTCATTTTCTTAGCTTCCCATCTCTGCCTTTGCTTTGCCTCAATCTTTTGTTTTTCTTCAGTCCGGATTCTCCTTCTCTCCTTTGCTCGAACGAGCACTATTTCTTCCTCCAACTCGGCTTGCCTCCTGCACTCGCCTCGGGACTCCGCGTGCTCATGCTCCTCTCAAGCTCGCCTCTTAGCATTGAGAGAAGCTCTAAGGTTGCTGAGGTCTAGGCCGTCATTAGGTGAGGAAAAAGCGTCGCTCACCGACCTCATCCGAGAGCTGCCTCTATCATCTCCTGGCCTCCGGCGTACTGGGGATGGGTGATTTCGTGCTGGGTTCCTCCTAGTCTCATCGAGAGGTGGCTTTGGGTAAGCCCTTGATGGTCTGGACTTTACTCGTAACTGCCGATGTGGGTCCCTGATTTGAGTTCTCAACTCCTCCTCTTGGGCTCCCTTATCTCCACAGGTTCGAGAGTTAGCACGAGGTCATGGAGAGTCTACTAGAGCTGGGCTTCTCCTGGTTTTGGAGGCAGGCTCATGGTTGGTTTGTGGGAGTTGCTCGAGCAAGCTGATGAGTTGTTCCATTCGGTTCTCTAGGTTAGATATTCTAGCTCACTCTGAGCGTGGAGCTACCAACCTCTCACTTCGCCTCCGAGCTGGCGGTAGCGGCTGTGAAAGTGCCACAGTCGGTTCAACTGCTAGGGTCGTAGCTCTTCGGTCCAGAACAGAGCTGGTTCCCATGGGCCGCTTGCCCCTAGCTCCTCTGTTGGACGGTTCAGCTTCGTCCAGCGTGGCCTGTTGTTCCAGGTGGGTATCCGACATCTCGCTTCAGGTTCTGCTTTGCCTTGGCTTGGCTAGGTTCTGTTCCATCTAGATTCAGCCTCAGTCAGGTTCAGCTCGGCTAGGTTCAGCCTCAGTCAGGTTCAGCTCTGGCTAGGTTCAGCCTCAACCAGGTTCAGCTCCGGTTGCTTTTCTAGGTGTTGAGGAGAAAAGTTTTTTTTTTACTCTCCTCTGTTTTTCTCTTCTCTTTTTTTTTTTCTTTTTTTTTTTTCTTTTCTTTTCTTTTCTCTTCTCTTCAACCGAACAGCACCATAAATCACCCAAAAATGAGCTCAAACAGGGATAAGCGAACTAAAAACTAAATGCAAAATGAGCAACCGCGAATCTCAAACAAAAGAGACACAAGCTAAAACAAAACAAAAAACCAGATTCCCTCACAAACTCACTCAACTCGAAGTGCAACTTGTGGAAACAAGAAATAGGGAAGAAGGAAACACAACCAGTTCAACAAGAACAAGAAGAAAAGATTTTCAGAAATGAAAAATAACCACAATCATGAAAAATAAAAAATGGAAACAAACGTTTCCCACAAACGGCGCCAAAATGTTGTGGCGATTTTTTGTCTCGTGCCGGGCCTCTCGGATTCCTGCAAAATCGGGGAAGAAAATTGGTTAGAGAGGCGCCAGTGTGGTGGCCGGCATTCTTTCTCCGATGCTTAAGTTAGAAAAGCTCCTCATTTGAGAATGCAAATGATTAAAAAAATAATTTAAGAGGAAGAATGGTAAAAAGGGGAGGAAAATGGTCAAAAATGGTGAAAAAATGGGGGCTAGCCGGTTATGGTGTTAAAGATCCCCCCTTGGATGGATGACATATGTCCTCCTTAATATTGTTTTTGGGCATACCGTATAACCATGACCGGGCCCACCACATAAGAATTGGGTGTGTATTATACCACCTTGTTGTAAAATAAATCAGGCCCACAACTAAGGTATTTAGCCCATTGATGCATGTCGTAAACACCAAAATTAATTACTGAATTTAAACACTACTGTAGTAGCAGCAAGTTCAGGTCGATCCCACAGAGACTGATAATCAATTCGATCTATTCCAATTAAAGTAAAATTATAAAAACAAGAGGGGAATTTTATGTTGGGAAATTCAATTATTAAAGCAAACAAATTAATAAATATTGAAAATAACAATTGGAGAAAACTTTGGGTCATAGTATCTTCAAAACTAAAGAACAGGTGATCACAGACACAAATATATCCAAAAATAATCATTCAATGTTGGATTGAATAAAACAGCACGGCTAATTTTATTCTAACTCTCACAATTAATTAATTCAGATACGATCGTAAATTAATCCTAATTCTGAAATATCTAAACCAACGTGATCTAAATCAAATCAGAACAGCATTAAGAACAATAGCAACCAACAATAAACAAGTTCTACAAACGTTGTAAAACTTTAATCTATTATGTATTCTCCTAAGAAATTAACAAAAGCTTAGCATGCAATTATTAAAATCAAAGTGCTACTAAACATAGAACATTCAATACGATTGAATTCCTAATTAGCAAATACTCAATCTACAAATAATTATAACAGATCCAAATTATAATCAAAAGAGAATTGAATAATAAACAAATAAATTGGAAGAACACAAATTGAATAATTATAATTGAATTAAAACTTATAAACCAAGTCTCACACCTTATACTTTAGCAATGAACAATACTCTTTCCCAAGAGAGAGATTTAGCTACTCATAGTTGTTAGAAATCTCAATTCTTTGTTGTTTTTGCTATAAAAACGGCTACCCTATTACAAGATAACTTAAACCTATATAAACTAAAAACCTAGGGCTACAAAACATACAAAAACGTGCCTAAACGGACCAACTACGCGCCCATCTAGGCGCCTGGCCAGGCACCTGGGCTGCACTGCCTTGCTGCCAACGTCCAGTTAATTACGGTTTTGCCACTGCTTCTTCAGTTTTTTCTGTTTAATTACGATTTTGCCACTGTTTCTTCATTTTTCATCCCTTTAAGCTCAACTCCACCTAAAACATAGAAAAATATAAATTAATCCATTTTAAGTGAATAAAACATACTCAAATCAAGTATTAAGGTATATAAAATATATATAAATTGCATCCCATCACCCATTCTTGTTGGCAAAAATGCCCACAACAAAGATTACTTAACTTTCCATATGAACATTTAAAAAATTGAAGAGTCTAATCATATCAAAAATTCAATAGCCCTATCTAAGAAGATGAGTCTTTTTTTTTTATAAATTTTGGATTATGTGGGTTTGAGGTAAATATAACCCTTATTCAATAGATGTTTATAGAATATATTGATATTTTTATTGATAATTATGTATTTTTGACTTTTGATATTTCTATCTTTGTTTTTTTTTGGTAAAATAAAAAAAGTTGAAAAAGTAGAGATTAATATATCTCTTACAACTCCGAATAATAGACTCATCTACGATCTTCGTCATTGATTATAATCAATATTATTGCTTGTCTACTATGTCACCATTTACTCAACATGTATATTAAATTATGCACTAAACTAATTACTGTGAAATGCAGGTTTCCAAAATAAATAATAAAATATAGATAGTAAGTTTTTTTAAAAAAACAATTCATTGTTCTTTTTTTTTTTTTAATTTGAAACGGGTATTTTTATTAATATCTACTAATTAGCTATAGAGATACCAAATATTCAATGAATTGGATATTTGGATATTTGCAGACAATTTGTTGAGGCATATCTAATTGTGAGAATGTGTCAAAACCCTGTCATTGGTTGGTTATCATTCCGTACATGGTTATTATATGATAATTTCCAAATGGAAAAACAAAACAAAAATAAATGTTTATTTTTTACATCGCGTTTACTCCCATACTGTTTTCTGTCCAAAAAAGCAAAAATAATATGTTTTGCTTTCATTTGATTTGTTAAACTCTGAAAAGAGTTATGAAAGGATTTACTTAACTATGGAGTTTTCTCTGTGAAATGCATGCAAGGAAAGAGATATATTCTTAATGCACATATATATTACTTGTAAATTTATTCATTAAAAGATAGCTAAAACATGATTGAATAAACTATGACTCAAACCCTCTCCTCTTCCAAAATTAGTACTGATCACTGATAAACACATACAAAATTTATATAGCTAGCACCAAACAAAAAGAATGACCCTTTCACATGTGGGGTGAAACATCAATTCACCACTAATTAAACTATCACTACAAAAATTAGCACTACAAAGTATTGAATCCAAGACCGTCCATGACAAATAGGAACAATGATAAAGTATATGTCCGGCTACCAAAAGAAGCACAAATTCAAGCTCGGCTACCACAAAGGAGGAAATTGTCCTCTTGATGTCCAAGTAATGCACGCCCAAGCTTCCAAATGAGTAGGGTTTTAGACCAAAAGGGAAGGGGATATACTCGCTCACACAGACGTGGAGATTAAGCCTAACATATGAAAGATGAAATAATTTTTAAAAATTCGTATTACTAGGTATTGATATGATATTGAACTATAATTCTGTATTGCTGTTTTTATTAGCTCAAACTTATGGAATTAAATTGAAATTAGATTAATTAAATACTTTAACGAGATAAATTCATTAATTAAATATTACACATCTCTACATTAGCACCAATATTACTAGCCGATTGGGACTCTATAATATTGGAATTGGAAATTTGAGCCTTGCACCATTTGAACACCTCCACAATAAATCTGACCTGAAAAGGCCCAGCAGCAGCGGTCAAAAGGTGTCGAGATTTGACAGATTCATTAAGAGTTATGGCAAATACTGCGTATCCATAAGTTATAGGATCCCACTTAGGTGAGCCTACAGAGGTTTCATAAATTTTTTTATTTTATTTAATTTTTTTATATTATATAATTTTTTTTCATAATGTGTAATTTTTTTATATTGAATAATTTTTATTCATAATATATAATTTTTGTCCATATCATATAATTTTTTTATCTATATCATATAATTGTTTTTGAGGATCAAAGGTTTCACTTGAGTTTTGAAAATGAAAAGGGAATCTGTAGGTCAGAGAAACTATGACCAAGATTGATGAAGAAAGAACAACAGTGTTTGATGTCAAAAACTCGTAAAAGAATTCCTTTTGGGAAGCTCTTCTTGCAGTATGGCCCTGATCATTGTCTTGCCAAACACCTCCTGGAGGATTCACACCGGCTTGGAAGGTTATTTATATAAAGACAACATTGATGAATTAATGTGAACATTAATTTATTCACATCAATGTTTTGTTGGTCGATCAGTCAACATGTAATGTTGGTCAGCATGGAATAATGGGCGTGTTTGTTTGGTCGGATAAGAGAACCGGACTGGGTTTCAAATCCGGTCCTCTCCCTTATCTGCAGTTTGGCGAGCATTGGACTGGGATTTGAGAAATCCTGCTGCCGAATCCGGTCCTGTGACTTAAGCCTTCAGTCGAATCCTCCTCGCAGACAGGGGATAAACGAAGTGGACTTGGATAACCTCTGCTGCTCCTCTCCAGCCGCGTCCTCAACTTGGCCTAAGCTCCCCCTCTCCAGACCAAAGCTCCCCCTCTCCTCTGCTGCTCCTCTCCAGCCACGTCCTCAACAGATCCACGAAGGAACCCAACACTGCTCCCCGCCGTTAATGGAAACATCCTCCAAAAAGTTTATTAAGGCTTTTCTTTTTGTTTCGTGAACCATAAAATTTTAGTTCCCAATTTTCTTTTTCTTTTTCTTTCTCTATTTCTCTCTCTCTCTCTCTCTCTCTCTCTCTCTCTCTCTCTCTCTTTCTCGGAAGAGAATTTGGCGGTGGTGGCCAATGGCGTCTTTCTCCCCCAGCTTCCTCTGCCTAATCCTTCTCTTCTCTCTCATTTCTCTCTCCTTTGCAGCTTCCAGCGATGTCACCCTCGACGACGATGGGACTCCCAAGTCCCCCTTTTGTAACAACCCTTATAAATTGGTAAAACTTTAATTCATATACCCATTTTCTAAGATTGAATTTTTATTTTTTTATTTTTTTTTTCAAACCCATTTCTTAATTTTGGTGTTTTTTCGATTTGAAAATTTATTTCCTTGTTTTATTCGAATTTTTCAAATTGTATCACTTTCATACCCATTTTGTTGCTTTAGTTTTCATGTGATTTTTCTCATACCCATTTGTTAATTTTGTTGTTTTCTGATTTGATTGGGTTTGGATTGTGTGTTTGTTTTGCCTCTGTATTTTCCTTGAAATTTTGTTGTTGTTGTTGTTGTTGTTGTTATTAGTCACTGCATTTTTATTTTTCAGGTCAAGGTTAAGAACTGGGCTGATGGTGTAGAACACGATACTTTTGTAGGGGTTAATGCAAGATTTGGGTCTTTATTGCCTGTTCATTATGACTCTGCTGTTAAATGGCCTGTAGTTTTAACAAATCCCTTAAATGGCTGTTCCAAGTCCACAACACAGGTTATCCATTACTTTTCCTTTATTGCAATATACTTTCAGATGATTAAGAACTTTTAAGCTCTCAAGCCAGTGTTTAAATTCATCTGTGGAGGTTGGTAAAGTAATCCTTGTCAATATTATAAGTTGAGAAACAAAATATGCCTCGTAAATTTTTATAAAATTGTTGGAAAAACCTTGGCATTTTGTTTCATAGTTTCTTATGGAAAATGATCATATAAAGCATTGATGTTTGGTGAACTAATTTTATAAAATGAATGTTCTATTTATTTTTCTAACGCATTTGGGTGGATATGGTCCCATTTGCCCTTTTGCAGTTATCTAGATCTGTTGCATTGTCAGTACGTGGTGATTGTGACTTCACAGTTAAGGCACAGAATGCAGAGTCAGGAGGTGCTCTTGCACTGATGGTGATAAATGACAAAGAAGGTTGTTAACATTCAATTACATATGTTATCTCACATCTGCATTGCATAATCTGTGTATGCTCTCTAGTTTTAATGCAAGGTATATTTCTATGTTAGATTTTGCAAGTAGAACTTTTGTTGAAGGACAGTAGAGCTTTGTTGCAGAATAGAAATTTATGTAGCATAACTAATGGAAGTGAACAGCCAAAATAATGTGAGATACCCCCCCAAAAGAAGGGAGTAAGGTTGTTCTATGGCTGAGCCATTTGGTTGCATTTTTCAATTTTGTTTCAGAAGTTAACAAATTGCTCGCATATGCGTATATGTATGTATATGCTAGGTTTAATATTTTCAATGGGACCTTTTTTCAAATGGATCCAAGCAGTGCTGGGTTTAATATTTTCTTAAATGACATAATATTATGTTTTATTAAATTTATAATTTGAAAAATATTACAATATATTTTTATATATCATGTTTATTTAAATTAATAATTAAAATTACAATTTCTACTATAATCAAACAAATATAAAATATATTGAAAAAATTAAATTTTTATCCAGTCCAGTCCGAGACAGCACCAAACACAGTATATCATATCCGATCCAGTCCGGTCCTGCACCAAACACAGGACAGGATTTGAGAAATCCAGTCCAGCATTATTCAGTCCGATCCAATTCTGCCAGCTATATCCGATCCAGTCCGATATTGCGTACCAAATGGACCCATATTTGACTAAAAATTTGAAATCGATTTATATGTTAATATTTTTATTTTGTTCTTTTTTTTTTTTTTTGGTAAATTTTTTTTTTTGTTCTTCTTAAATTTTTAACTTATAGATTATTTTTTAAAAGAAATTGAATAAATAATAATCTGTCATCTCATTTTGTATTGAAAATTTGATTTAAAAAAAAAGAAGATAGCCAGTTAATTGCTAAAATTGAATTATAAGAGAGACATCTTAGGAACAGGGTTTTTAATGGGTCTTCAAATTAATCAAGAAACATGTTTGGGCGTTTGTCTATAAACTTTTGCATTGTTCGGTTTTTGGTCATATTAAATTAAAGGAAAGAATTAAGAAAGACTTAAACGCTGACTTAGTCTTTTCCTTAACGCAATGACTAATGAGCAAGGAAAAGAGGCACATTCTTATTTTGAATTATGTATAAATAATAATAATAATAATAATAATAATAATAATAATAATAATTTATTATTATTATTATTATTATTAATTTTTTTATTTGGATACACATTTGATTTCCCTAAAAAAAGTATAGTAATAAGCCTCTTTATTTTTATTTTATTTTATGAATACGCTTAATAAGCTTTATTAATTCAGTTTGGTCCACTATGAATTAAAAACCTTAATTATAAGACAATATATCATGTTGACTTGCTAAATATATGCTACGACTTTTCTCAGCACATAATCCTTGTCCACATATAAAACAAAATATAATAAAATGGAATGGTATAGAATTAAGAAACATGGACTTATCAATGAAATGAGTCAGAAAAATCGATACAAGAAGAATCTGACATCAAAATTTTATTCTTATTTACTTTTAATTTTTATTTATTTTTACTTATTTTTATCGTTGTGTTTGAATTTTTACACAGAATAATCCTCATCTATTGTGAATTAAATTGTTTTTATACATTCTTATACATATTGAGATCCTCATCTGTTGTGAGTTATATTCTTATACAAAGTGATTCTCTGTTAGGAACTACTAAAGCAAAAAACAAAAAACAAAAAAACAAGAACAAAGAAAACAAAAAACTAAAGCATTTCAGTAATGGTACTATTATTTTAATCCTCACTTGCTATGAGTTAAAGTGCTCTAGTCACATGTAGACTCACATTTCATCTTTAGAATTTTTGATAGTTAGTGTTGGAATTCTTTGATTCCTAATGAGAAATAATTGAGATAAAATTAAATCTATTACTACTTGAATAGAATTTACTGAGAAATTGAAAATACAAACTAACTCTCAAAATTCTCATAGCTATAGAACTCTCATTTGAAGCTCTCTAACTCTCTCTGAATCTATCTGGATTCAATCTCTCACAAATATCTATGGATTTTGTTATATAACAACAAGAACTCAAACCTTTTATTTATAACATTACATAGTCAGTTAAATCTACATAGCCGACTTTGCAAACTTGCTTGTAGTTGGCTTTGGATTGCAACAGATACAGCTGTGACACTGGCACTGCAACTTGGGCAGCAATCCCCTTGAGGCGGCAAGCAAGCTTGGCAGAAAAACTCAAGTCAACATTTTGTGCTTGACTTGAAATAGCTGCTGGAACTCTACAGTTCTCCCCTTTTAGTAGCATTCAAAAATGATGGACCTATCATCTATCTGCTATGTTTCTGCACAACTTTAGTTTCTCCTAACTACCATTTTTAAGCAAATATGAACACCCATTTTTATCTTTTAGTGCATTCTTTCATCTTTGGAACTCTTTGGCTTCTCTACTTCAGATCTTTGAAACTATCATTCAAAAACTCTTCGGTTTCTCTTCAAGAGATACACCATCATCTAAGACCGTTGTGATAGTAGCTTCTAATAGGTCGAGTCTCCCCCTGCTCGAAAACCTATTCTTTCTCCTGGCAACTGATGTTGGCACTAGAATTTGAACACAAAAGACAATTTTGGCTTTTCAATGTCTTATATTGTCTGGCTTTATGAATCACTATATGCATGTTTATTATACGTACTCTTCATCTCCACTTCCCGTATGGAGGACACCTTTGCAATGAGCTTCTACTTGAGCTCTTTGGATGTATATAGCAGGTGGCACGAACAACCTCCACCCCATAATGACTTTAGCAGCTTAGTCATACTAGTTATATTTCTGATCTTATTCTATCCATTCTCTCTGGAATGCGTGAACTATTTTCTTATGCCTTGTCAATTGCAATAAACATCAAACTCTCTGGAATTGCAACCTTTTATCAATCTCACGCACTACCATGGCATGAAGCAACTTGAAAAACTCTAAACTTGGTCTTTCATCTACAAACATATTCCATCATTCTGGGAAAAACTTACCAATTAAGATTAGCAAATACATTTTGCTTCTAAGTGTTTCATTCTCATAGTTATTAGAGTGCACTGAGTAACTCTGGTATTCTCAATGCAAATGATCTTACATCGGATCGTAAAAGATGGTGACTAGGGACTCACCATCCTCCTTTGATTGATTGCCATTAAGTCTCTGCTCCCATAAGAATTTTATGCCGTTCTTTTCATGTGACCCTCATGGCCACAATAGAAACACATATATGACGTTCTCCAGTTAGTAGATCTTTCAATGCTCTGCTTCCTCCCACTGCCTTGACTACCTCTACGATGTCTTCCTCGATTCTCCAGAATGAGGGCTTGTGCATGTATCATTTCTCCTAGCCTCATCATTAAATAATGCATCTTTAACAATAGACATTGTGAGCATACCATTAGGGGTTGAGTTACTAAGAGTGATTACCAAGGTCTTCCAGTTTTCTGGTAGTGAGCTAAGCAAAAAGAGTGCTTGTTCCTTATCTCCTAAATATAACACCACAACAGAGAGTTGATTTACCAAGTTTTGGAACTCGCTGGTGTGTTCAACTACAGAAGTTCCACTTTGCAGCTTCAAGTTCACCAATCGCCTCATTAATAGGGCCAATCTTGGCCTAGTACATATCTTTCAGTTTCTTCCAAAGGGTATAAGCGTCTGTCTCTTGCGCTACGTGATGGAAGACACTCTGATCGATCCATTGCCTTATTTGACTGATCGTTTTCATGTTCAACTTATTCCATGCAGTGTCTTTGCTAGGATTATGATTATTTCCCTTGGATTTTATGGGATCATACAACTCTCTACAGTTGAGAAGATCTTCCATCCGAGGTCTCCACAACATGTAGTTTGTAGCAGTAAGCTTGATCATAGCTCCGGATGATTCTTCGATTGATGCAATAGCTTGATCTAAAAAATCAAAGCTGAATTACACATAACAAAGTTCACTTTTTCGTTCGGAACAGTCGAAAAAAGTTGGATTTGACTCTTCCTCAGTCAAAATATGACTCCCATAAATTTTAAGGTAAACTTCCAAATTTAGAAACAATAAGGACCTATTTGCAATTTATGAAACTTAAAATCAGGGGAAAAACTACAATTTCAGACAAATGTAGGGACTAATCGGCAATTTCTAAAACTTCCAATGGCATTGATAATGTGGCAGACACATGGTGATGATGTGTCACTAACGTGGCAGACATGTGTTGCTGACGAGGAAGGGAATCAACTTCGATGACGAGGCAGTCCACGTGGCGTAGACGCTCGCTTGGCTCTGATGTGGGTATGATGTGGCATCTACGTGGCAACTGACTGGGTTGTCTTCAACCTCCATACAGTTGGTGCGAAGCGTGAAGAAAGCGGCAGTAATGGAGGTGATGCGTGTAGGCGGGTGCAATGTCGAGATCATCTCTGGTTGATTTAGTTCTCTTTTTTTCGTCGAGTTATTCAACCTAGTATCTTCAATTTTCTGTTTTGAGCTAGTTTTGATGGTGAATTGAATTGAAGAACAAAGTCGGTTTATGCTTTATTTTTCAATTCATAGACTCAACCTCACCATCTTAGCCTCAACTAGGTCTCTGATACAATTTTTGGGATTTTCTGATCCTTAATGATAAATAATTGAGAGAAAATTGAATATATTGCTACTTGAATAAAATTTACAGAGACATTGAAAATACAAACTAACTCTCAAAACTCTCACAACTATAGAACTCTCACTTGAAGCTCTCTAACTCTCTCCGAATCTTTCTGGATTCAATCTCTCATAGATCTCTCTGGATTTTGTGATACAACAACAATAACTCAAACCTTTTATTCATAACATTACATAGTCAGTTAAATCTACATAGCCGACTTTGCAAACTTGCTTGTAGTTGGCTTTGGATTGCAGTAGATATAGTTGTAACACTGGCACTACAACTTGGACAGCAATCCACTTGAGGCGGCAAACAAGCTTGGCGGAAAAACTCAAGTCAACATTTTGTGCTTGACTTGAAATAGCTGCTGAAACTTTATAGTTAGATCAAATTGGAGGAGGCTGCTATATTGCATTATATATTATATGCCAAATTTTCTGATTTAACTTCTAAATGTGATCTACTAAAAATGATGTTAAAAGATGCTTCGTATTGGAATTTGACAGAGCTGTGAGTTCTAATATCTGCATTTTGTTAGTATGATTCAAATTATCTGGACACTTGGTCTTGTTTTGCAGGCATTCATAATTGCTTCAATATATGGTAACAATTTATTGAAATATGTAACACTTTTAAGGATTGATTTTTGTAATTATTTTTGAGTCCTCACCTCAAAACACCTGTTGCCTTGAGCGCATGCATTGTTTGGGTTGACAATGGCAATTTAGAGCAATGGCAATATAATTTTACCCTTTTCAGCACTTGGAGACATAATTACATAATTATTTAATTATTTTTATCAATTGTAGATCAATTTGGGCATTTTATCTTTTTTTAAATGTAAAATAAATTATAAGAGAATTTCTCCCTTGTGCCCAAGAGAGATATAGCAATACAGGTTATATTTCTCATACAATCCACAAATCATATAACATAATTATCAATACTTGTTCATGTTATTAACCATGTATTATGGATAATTATCCAAAAATATAATATAATTATAATGTAAAAATATAATATAATTATAATGTAAAAATATAATATAATAATAATGTTTGGATCTTTAGTATTATGATTTGAGAAAAAAATAAAATCGAAAGTGAGATATGTTTTTGTAATTATTTTAAAGAATGAGGGTTAGTTTAGTAAAACTAGTGTTTAGATTGATTTTGTAGATTTTCACTGTTCCACTGCCTGCATAATGAAAATTACAATTTACAAAAATCTATATGATAATATAATTAGAAAAGATTTTGTGTTAAGGTCGTTTTCGTCAGAGACCAAAAACAACGTACATTTCTCTCTCTCTCTCTCCCCCCCAGTATTAGGGGTTTTCCTCTCTTCCTGATCTTCTTCAACTCCTTCCATGGTACGAGCTTTGGGAATCCATCTCTGAATCTCTGGAATTACTTAGCTAACTAAACTTAGGGTTTTTCCTTTAAACTAACAGTCATTAATAACTTTATTTTTATTGTACAGGAGCTCTCAGTGTAATGATTAATAATTTAGGGTTTTATTTTTATTGAAGTACAGTAAGCGTAGTAAGAATATCGGAAGCATAAAAAAAAAAGCATGGAAGAAACAGCGGAACCTTCAATTGCCCAACTTTTGGGTCGAAAGCAAGGCAATAAAAGAGCGACTGCCAATTCAACAAAGAAAAGAACCCGTCAGACAATTTCTAAAACATCTGAAGAGGCAGCTCCGGCGGCAACCTCGGCAGATCGCACGGGTTTTGCGGAGGACTTTAATGGCTGTCGGTTCAAGGTTTCCTTGTTTGATGAGTCGTCCGAGAATCACTTTAGAGCCATGGACAGCATCTCCAAGCTCTGTGGAGAGCCAGAGGAAGGCTCTCTCGATGAGAGCGAAATTCAGCGCTTATCATCCTCCATCACCTTCTTGAGGTACATAAATTAGCACTTATTTGGCCTTTGTGTGATATTTCTCTACCTTTAATGCCTAAATAGAGAGTTTCACTCATTGTCATATAATATATATATATATATATATATATATATATATATNGGAATATTTATGTATATTGGAACACTTTTTTTTTTTTTTTTTTGTTCCGGTAGGGAATGGAAGCTATTTAATTATGAAACGAGAAACATTAGATTTGATGGTGAAGCAGGAAGTCCAGAGGGGAAGGATGGTCTCTGTTCGATAAACTTGCCGCAGTTTTCTTCAGCAACCATTCCTAAGGTTCGCTAAAGAGTTTTGTTTTCAGCATTTTGTTCTTTTTTTAAAATAAAATAAAATAAAAGTTGATATGCATATATTGTTTGGGCTGGAGGATTGTGTTGGTAAAACAATCTCCAGGAATAACTTTTTATTTTTTCTATGAGATCGTACATTATTTTTTTTAGAAGTTGATTTGTTAGCTAGTTTAATACAACTGCAGGAGGAGGGATTATCAGGGGACGCTGCATCTATGGTACCAAGGTACTTTAATTGGATTTGGGTTTGCTTAATAAGGCTTAAACCAAGTCTTCTGACGTCTCCAGTTTTGACAATTTTTTTGCAGTGGGATGTTTGTGTTTGAGACACTAAGACGAATACTACCTCACTGCTATTGTTTATACGTTTCATTAATCTTTTATGCCATGTACATGTTCTCATTTTAGCTAGTCAGTTTGCTTGTTGAACGGTAGGCCATTGTTCCTATCAATTATTGCGATAGGTTTTTCTCCACCTTTCTTTTTTCACCTTTCATTTCTGTCTATCTTACCACCTATAATAATGATGTTTCTCGTATTTTTAATTTTTTTTTATTTTTTTTTAATGGGCATTTGTTATTAACTTTCTGGTATTCTTGAATATTGCTTATCACAGTTATTACCTACTTAAACTATGATATGAAAATTCAAACATCTCTCATCACAATTTCTCTTGCTGCAGAGACTTTGTGATGTATGTTGGAGGGTCTGTGTGGGCTATGGATTGGTGTCCCAGAATTCATGAAGATCCTGACTCTCATGTTAAATGTGAGGTACATGTTTTCTTTGTTTACCTTTTCGCATTTTATGATCGTCAAAACTGTAAAATGGTTGTGTTTCTGTTCTCTTAGTTAACTCTTTATGTAGTTGATAGATTCCTTTATTTACTTTTCAGTTTATTGCTATTGCTGTCCATCCCCCTGGATCTTCTTATCACAAGATAGGTGTCCCACTTTCTGGCAGAGGTCTTGTTCAGATATGGTGTCTTCTAAATGTTAGCATGAATGAGAGAGACAATCCTTCTCTTCTAGAAAAGCCAAAACAGGGGCGTAAAAAAAGTGCTATCGCAAAGGAAAAATCAATTGAAATAAAGAGACCTAGAGGAAGACCTAGAAAGAAGCCAGTAGAAAAATCTGTTGGTGATATGGATGGCAACAGCCATCATATTGAAGTTCTTGCTCTTCAAGTTTCACAAGATCTGTCCTTGCCCCTTATAGAAGGTGTGCCTGGATATACTCATGAGCATTCTGGAGGCTCTGGTAAAAAACAAAATTGTCATGACCAAGCAGCTTCTGCATGTAATCCAGCACTTGAAGCTTCTGTCCGGAGAAGAAGCTCGAAAGATGAAGCAGATGCAGGGAGTCACAACAATGATATGTGTGAGCAGTTAATGTCACAATGTGAGCACAACGGATCTCTTTCAAGTCATCAAATACAAATTAGTTCAGGAGAGGACCCTGCAATGAGTAGCAATGTCCATAGTTTGTCGGAAATGAGCTCGACGAGGCATTCTGTTCCAGAGGATGTTGCTTTGCCAAGACTCGTTTTATGTCTAGCTCATAATGGAAAGGTTGCATGGGATGTGAAATGGAGACCTTCTAACATAGATAATCCCAAATGCAAGCATCGGATGGGCTATCTTGCTGTCTTATTAGGAAATGGATATCTCGAAGTGTACGAACCCTGCTTTACTTTGTAATTTTTACAGTCATTCTCTGTCTTAACTTTGTAATGTTTACAGTCTTTCTCTGTCCAATCTTTTTCAGCTGATTTTTTTTTTTTAAATACTTTAATTTCTTCTTTTTGCTGTGTTAAGCAGTATATGTGATTTGATTTTTGTTTCCTGAATTAGTTATTGGGAAAATACATTTACGGGTGTGAAACTTGGAAGAAATGGATGCACTGTCATTTTCTTATCTGATGATCCTTAGTTTAATGAACAAATGCAGGTGGGAAGTTTCTCTTCCTCATGCTATGAAAGCTATTTATTCTTCTTCACATGGAGAAGGCACTGATCCTCGCTTTTTAAAGTTGGACCCTGTATTTAGAGGCTCGAAATTGAAGTCTGGTGGTATACAGAGGTACTCTGGATGTTTATTTCCTTTTGAAAATGTAGTTTTGTAGTTTACAGGGGTGGGGATAAATTTTTATTTATTGATTAATTTTTAAAGAAAAACAGAGGAGAAAGTATAACAAATTATTTACTGAGGGACTTTAATAGCTTTATTGGCTGAATTCCTGTAGTGTGCATAATCTTGTATAATAGCCCTGGCTTTAACAATTTGCTATGTGGTTAGTCATATTTTAATTATAATTATAATTTATTTTTATTTATTATTATTATTATTATTATTATTTTTTGTTGTTGTATAGCATCCCTCTTACAGTGGAATGGTCAACATCACCCCCCCATGATTACTTAGTTGTTGGTTGCCATGATGGGACGGTACTTATTCCATTACCTTAGTTTTTTGATCAATTTATTTTGTATTTTTGTTGATTGATAAGCGAGTGTGCTAAATATTCTATTGCATATGCAATTAAAATTTTGGATAATCTCTTGTTTTTTTTCTGTTTGATCTCATTGAGCGTCAAAATGATGCATCCTTCTGCCATATTATTTTATATGCTACGCTCACAATAATACAAAAGAATTTTGCTATATATTCAGGTTGCTTTATGGAAGTTCTCAGCAAGCGTTTCATCTAAAGGTAATGCTAATATGACACACCTTTTTCCTAATAATGAGGTGCGCATGGTCTAGTTTATGTTTTTGTCTTGAAATCATGAGGTGAAAAAATTAGCTAGACTAACTTTGTTTTCCTAATATTATTTTGCAGATACCAGGCCTTTACTTTGTTTCAGTGCAGATACAGTTCCTATTAGAGCACTTGCCTGGGCCCCATTTGAAAGGTTACAGATATTAGAAAATCAACATTGTTGGGTTCTTTTCTTGGTAATTTTATGGATTATATATCTCTGGCTTTCTTCCGTGCACTTAATTTGCGCCGTTTGAATGCTCCTTTTGTTGAATTTCAGCAATTCTGAGAGTACAAATGTTATATTAACTGCTTCGCATGGAGGCCTAAAATTTTGGGACCTTCGGTAAGATGCATTTTTTTGGTGTTTTTTCATCAACATGCTTTCTCTATCGGAACTGGTAGACATTCCTAGTATTGGTTGCTCTTGTTTTATTTTTCTTAATCTCATTTCCTTAATATTTATTTATTTTGAAATGTTATGTATAGAATTTGTACTCTAGAACTATAACAACCAAATACACTCTAGAATCATAACATTTGGTTGTTTGCAGTGATCCATTCCGTCCATTATGGGATCTTCATCCTGTGCCAAGGATCATATATAGTCTGGATTGGTTGCCGGATCCGAGGTACCATATGATACTGCTTACTAGATGAAATAAATATGTTAAAAAATTATTTCTTCCTTGGTTATTGAAGCGAAAACTGTTCTTCTAGATGTGTTGTTTTATCCTTTGATGATGGAACAATGAGAATCCTCAGCTTAACGAAGGCTGCTTGTGATGTCCCTGTCACTGGAAAACCATTTGTTGGGACAAAACAACAAGGATTGCATAGTTACTGGTGTTCGTCTTTTGCTATCTGGAGCATTCAGGTGTCAAGATTAACAGGTAGATCCTCTATTAAGGTTAACTTTTCAGGAATATGAATCACCTTAAATTCACACAATATTGCATTCTCCTTACCCCTGTTTTAACTCGAGGTGAGAATTATCAGTCTATCCTAATTGATGAAATTTCATTTCTAAATCTAAGGTATGGTAGCTTATTGCGGTGAGGATGGAACTGTTATTCGTTTCCAGGTGAGTTTTTCCTGTCATGAATATTAATATTTCATGGTATAGTTGAAAGTGGTCAGTTACTGATGAAACATGTTTGGTTAGATTGTTCAATAGTACTACTAAGTTGATAAGCTTTCACTAAATTGATTCGTTTCTTTATGCATACGTAGCTTACAAGTAGAGAAGTGGAGAAAGATAATTCACGAAACCGGTCCCCGCATTTTCTTTGTGGTTCATTGATCGAGGATGAATCTTCTGTTACAATCAACACTCCAGTGGCAAATACTCCTTTCCCATTAAAGAAGGAACTCTACAAAGGTGGGTATACACCAATAGCCGTGCGAGGTTGCACATCTGAGTCAAGACAGGTTAAAAGAGCTAATGATAAGATGGGAAAATGTTCTGCTTCTGATGATGGAACTTTACGTAAGCTTTGTCAATTATGTTACCGATGTATTTTAGCCCATTGTCAAATCAGTTCTATTAAACAGAATACTTGTTGAAGTCTCAATTTTGTTACAGGTCTTTGTTATGATGATGCCGATGATCCTGAAGTTGAATATGATTCCGATGAGAAGTTGGCTTCTGTCAAGAGAAAAAGATCGTCAAAATCTGGATCGAAGAGAAAGCAAGAAGACGAGCAATCTTTGGTATGCATAGATGAGGAACAGGCAAGAACGCAGGAAACTAAAAATGAGAAAACGGAAGCTGTTAAAGGGTTCGAAACATTTCCTTCAAAAGTTTTAGCAATGCATAAAGTGAGATGGAACATGAATAAGGGCAGTGAGAGATGGCTGTGCTATGGAGGGGCCGCTGGAGTTGTACGTTGTCAGGAGATTATTTAGTCCGATGTCCGTAGAAAAAAGGCCATGAAGAAATAAGACTGCCCTGTTTTCATTACGGTCTCTATAACTAGTTCATATTGTCTGTTAAATATTTATTTCTTGTTTGGTTGATCCCTGAGCAGGCTGAGCTTCCTTAGCTTCTCTGGTTTTCTCAATCCCAAAAATGAAAAAGGGAAAACAAAAAAAATAGTTAATTATATTAAATAAAAAGGTGATAGTGTTTGAGTCGTTCATCTATATGTATTAACTTTTGTATCAACATGAAGCCTAGGATTTTCTTCCTTTTATTGTGTTTTTATTACTCTCTCATTTGCCTTCTTTACCTTTCTATTTTCTCTCGGAAATGTCTCTCTGTTTCTATCTCTATATTTTGCTCTCTGCTTTTCCCTGTTTGCTTTCTCTTTTGTTTTCTTTCTCTATTTTCTTTTTCTCTACTTTCTCTTTTTTGTTATTTCGTTACTGTTTCTCAACGTTTTTTCTTTTATGCTTCCTTTTCCATCTTTTTCTCTCTATTTATTTTCAACACCGTATGCTTTCTCTATAGTTCTTCTTTCCTCTATTAGTTTTGAACTTTCTTTTACTTCTTTTTTTCGGTTCCATTTTTTTTTTGTCTACTTTCTCTTGATAATTTCTACACCATCTCTTTTTTTTTCTCTACATTATTTATTCCACATGCTATCAATGCCTTTAAAAATGGAAATATTGTAAAAAAAGAAGAAGTATACTTTATATGGAACTAGCTACACTGCTAGTCTGCGACTATTATATAGAGAACAATATAAGGACAAAATAAATGATAATATACCAATAAAGAAACAAGTAAATAACAAATAAATAAATAAACGTACGTAGATAAAAAAAAACATTGCATGTTTCCATATAAAGTAAAAAATAATTAGGGGACGTAGTTGTAATTTAATCTGAATATTATTTATTGGATAAAAGAATTATTACATGTTATAATTAAAAAATAAGTAGAATTAAAAAAAAAAAAAAAACAGATGTATTCACATTAATCCATTATCTAATAAATTGAAAACTTTCAAAAATTGAATAAAAATAGACGGGAAAATACCTTGAAAAACAGTTGTCGGTAAAAAGACATATAAATAGAAATGTATTACAAAATATAAGATTGAGATAATGAAATGAGAAAAAGGTGATATTTATTGAATGAAGTATCGGCAATATATATACAATTGCATGTGAGTTGCTTAGCTTGCCTAACTAACTCTAACAAATAATGAGATAATTACAAGATGTATAACCACTTGATAAACCTTAGATAAGATAACATTCATCTCTTAACATTCCCCCTCAAGGTTTGGGGCTTAGGAAGCACACGAAGCTTGTATCAAAGACTTTGAAATCGTGTTGTTGAGAGTGGCTTAGTGAGAAGGTCAGCAAGTTGGTCATTACCGAACACATGTGTGACATGCAAGCTGCCATTTGCAACTTAATCTCTTACGAAGTGAAAATCAATCCTAACGTGCTTCATCTTGGAATGTAGCTTTGGATTTGCATACACATATGTTGTACTTAGAATATCACATAAAATTGTTGGAGAGACTGTTGGCGAATGACCAAGTTCATACAGCAAGGATGCAAGCCAGTTGAGTTCACAAGCGGTGTGAGCAACCGATCGATATTCAGCCTCAGTGGAAGATCGAGAGACTGACTTCTGTTTATGAGAACTCCATGAAATGGGATTTGTACCAAGGAAGACAATATAGGCCGTAATGGATGCACTGTCATCCTTATTCCCTGCCCAGTTAGCGTCAGAGTAAGCGTGAAGCACAAGAAGTGTATTCCGATGAAGTGACAAGCCATAGTGTTGAGTTCTTTGTAGGTACTGAAGTAACCTCTTTACCGATGCCTTGTGTGTCAGTTGGTCTGTGCATAAATTGTGCTAGCTTGTTGACACAGAAGGCAATGTCAGGTCGTGTGAATGACAAATATTGTAAGCTGCCAATTACTTGTCGGTATTCAGTGGCGGTAGAGAGAGGAGTGCCGTCATGGAGTGATAGGAACAGGTTTCGCATAAGCCATCTTAGTTCGTACAAAAAGATCATGGACATATTTTTGTTGTGATAGGAATAGGCCTGCTGCCGTGGGTAAGACTTCAACACCATTGAAGTATTTGAGTGGGCCAAGGACTTTAAGTGAGAATTTGTTGGCTAGATCTCGGATGAAGGTGGTAATAAAGGCCGAATCATTCCCTGTCAATATGATATCATCAACATAAACTAAGAGATAAAGAGTTATGCCATGATTGAGATAAATGAAGAGTGATGTATCTGAATAAGAGTTGCAAAAACCATATCGAACTAAGAACGCTTTGAGTTCGATGTACCAAGCACATGGAGCTTGCTTGAGACCATATATTGCCTTGTTGAGACGACACACATGATGTGGCCGGGCATAATCAACAAAGCCAGTCGGCTGAGCCATATAAACTTCTTCTTTGAGAACACCATTGAGAAATGCATTGTTTATGTCTAATTGGAAGAGTGGCCAATTTTTGGACAAGGCAATGCAGAGAACGGTTTTGACTGTAGCAGGCTTCACTACTGGACTGAAGGTATTGGCAAAGTCAACTCCTAGACGTTGATGAAATCCTTTAGCAACAAGTCTGGCTTTGTATCTATGCAGCGTACCATCTGGATTGTATTTTAGTCGAAACACCCACTTGCAACCAACTAAATTTTGGAACGGATGAGAAGGAACCAAGTCCCATGTGTTATTTTTGAGTAAGGCTTGATACTCAACAGCCATAGCTTCCTTCCATTCAGAAGTTTGTAAGGCATGTTTTGATGTTCGTGGCTCTGGTTGAATTGAAGAAGAAGCAGTTGCAGGAAAATAGTCAGGAAAAAGTTTGGGTTTAAATACCTGATTCAAAGATCTTGTGCACATGACGTGTGTACGTTGGTGGGTTGGGGGCGGAGGATAGTTGACTTGAGAAGATGGGGCAGCAACAAGATTCTCATGACTGGGAACAAAAGCTTCTCGATCTGATTCTCAAGTCAGCTCTCAAAAGAAAAGAATGTATTTGTAAGTTTAAAGAGTAATTTTTGTGTGTCAAATAATAGTTTATGTGCTCAAGAATAATTCTAAGAATAGTTTCTGTATCAAAAAATATTTTACCTTTCAGCTTTCACTTCTTACTTATACATTTGATGTTGTTTCATGTCTTTATGCACTTATAACTGTCCAATGCTCTTGATGATAATTAATTTCTATGATTGTCTTAGAATTAATTGTGTTCTAAACAGTTATAATTGGCATTTTATCTCTTTTCAGTACATGTTATAACGTTTCGGAAGTGACGTTTGAGCTTCCTAGACACGTGTTCAAGATGCCTCAGATAGTTCTAAAGAAGACACGTGTTCAAGACTCCTCAAAGACTTTCTTCATCCCTTTATAGCTTAGACTTTTAGGCTCGTTACTCTACCTAGCACACTTAGAACTTTTAGAGTAATTTTGAATGTTAGAAACCTTAATCACTCCCTAGGAAAATTTAGTCTCCCTCGGAAAGTCTTAATACCTGCACTCCACTATTATAGACAACTGAAGCTCATCCTTGAAAAAAGTCTAAAACTAGCCTTTGGATATAAAACATTATTTTTACTATTTTATTACCTTTTTCCGTATTGGCGTTGGTAAATCTTGCAGTTAAGACCTCCTGTAGTTTGATATGGTTTTGAATTTGTTGAACTATCTCATTGTTGAGATCATTTCTTCTTGCAAACTTGTTGAGAGCATCCATTTCTTTTTGAAAATTTTCTGATTTTGAGTCATTGACGGCTAGGGTTGTGATTTTTGTAACCTAAATGGTTACAAGAATTATGCCAACCAAGACATAAACAATCACCAGTGTCATCTCATGTATGTTGGAGGGATGAACATCACCATTACAAAATATATAAATAATTTTAAATAAAAAAATAAAGTACAAAAGCATTAATATAAGCAAAATAAAATTTTATAAGTTGATTAAACTAAAATAACAATTTAGAAGTTTACCAACAATTGTCACGGTTATGGCTGAAAAATATACGGAAGTAACCTATCGCTTCCAAAAGTCAAGCTGCCATTTTTTGCTCGGAAAGTTGTAGACTTTGCATAGACACACCGAACCATGTCTTTCTCTCATTATTTGGATAAAAAGCAGCACCCGAGAATTATAGTACACATCCTGCTAGATGACATTTAGCCAAGATATAAAATGCATACTCTACAATCCATAAAAACTTATATGTCGACAGCTACACACGCAATTATTTTGTCACCACTCTTAAACTGTCCCCAAATTGAAATGCACGAAGAATCCTCATCAGCGTTCCAATCTTCATTGCAATTTCCAATATGCGGCCCAACTTTAATTTTTGACACTGTTGAAAATATATGAATTTTAAAATTTTCATTTTACACAAGGTGTAAACACCGCATAAAAATCGATTCAAGTGCAGTAATGCAATCTACACTAAATTAGTTTATCAAATTTCACATATCAATCATTGTAATATATAACTTTGTTTTATTTATTTTTTTGTGTTGGTTCTAACTAGTTTGTGCATGTGGAACTCATTTGGTTTTTATTTATTTAAGGAGTGACAATTATATGCATGGCGTTTTGAATAGAAATACCATACCTAAGTTAAGATATCCCATGGTACATAGGCAAGAATATTGATAACCACAAGCGCTAGAAGTATTATGCCCAAAAAAGAAGAAGTAAAAAAATTAATTATTGTTGATATTGAAGAAAACTGCATAACTACAAAATTCAATATCTAAATTACTGAAGTAAACAATATCCACTCCAATATAGACCAGATAATGAACAAAGTGACTAGATACCCTGGCATATTTTATGTAAAAAGTTTCACTTATCTAATCTTTAGGTGTACTCCCAATACTTCTTTTAATTCACTTTTTTTTTTGTTATAATAATATTCTAAATTATTATATATTCTTATTTTGGTTAAAAGGAACACTATGCACAGTTTGTTTTGCATTTTTTTCATTAGTACATTTCCTTGTAATTTTTGTTTATTTTGCTTATTTATTACGTTGTGCCCCTAAGACTTAAATGTATTTTTTTTTTCATAATCTCTCCCAAATTACTATTGATTATTTTGAACTAGGAAATACAACGTTAATATTTGTATCTTTCCTTTCTCATGTGAAAGTACCTTTTTAGTAATTTTCAATATGTTAGAGTCTCTCTTATTACTTTTGGATATTACAATTTTATTTTATTTTTGAACAAAAAGATAATGCAATTCTTGGGTCTCTCTCCCTAAAATATAAAGAACTGAAAATTAAAATATATAATTTAACAATTACGTCGTCAATATTTTAATTATGCAATTTTGGTACTTAAGACCACCCGGTCGGGGACTAGACTGCAGAATGCCCAAAGAGGCTAGAACCATGGACCGAATTGATGGAGCCAGGACCATGAACTGGTTAGTCGGGGCTGCAAAACCAAGACAACCTGGTAGAGGAATCCAAAATTGCCTCGAGTGGCCAAAACCACAGACTACTCAAACAGGGTCAGAATTAGAGATTGTGCGGTCGGAGATGAAATTCAGGATTATCCGGAAGAGGTCATCCAAGACTGCTCAGTCGAAGCCAGTATAAAGAAACACTAGGTTGGTTGAGATTGTCTTACCGAGGCCAAAATCGTAGAGATAAGATCACTTATACATTGTTGGGATCCCATATTGCTTGGTTGGGTTGAAGATCTGAGACCAAGAACACCCTGTCAAAGTCGAGAGATAAAGGTCGGGTCAATTTGTCGTTTTATAGTTTGGATTTAATTTATTAATTTTTCGAAGAAAGTTAGTTAGTTAATTTAATTCATTTGAATTATGAAATAAAAAGTTAATATTTATTTCTTCCTTTTTTTGGGTAAAATATTTTTTCATATTCTATGTAAAAAGTTTTCTTTTTCTAATTTTCAAGTATATTCCCAATACTTTTTTTAATTCACAATTTTATTTTTGTTAGAATAATATTCTAAATTATTATATATTCTTATTTTGGTCTGAATCTATGTAAAGGGAACACTATGCATAGTTTGTTTTGCATTTTTTTCATTAGTACATTTCTTTGTAATTTTTGTTTATGCTGCTTATTTATTAATGTTGTTTATTCATGATTATCTGATAAGATCCCAGGTACTCAATCATGTCTCGTGCCTGGTAGAGTGTTCACTCCAAAAGATTAATATGTCAACAACTAAATTACTGAAGTGAATGATATCCACTCCAATGTAGACTAGATAATGAACAAAGTTACTAGATACCCGTGGCATACGCCAATAGAATGCAAATTCTATTTATTTCTTCCTTTTTTTGGCTGAAATATTTTTTCATATTTTATGTAAAAAGTTTCCATTTTCTAATCTTCAAGTGCACTCCAAATACTCCTTTTAATTCACATTGTTTTTGTTAGAATAATATACTAAATTATTATATATTCTTATTTTGGTCTAAATCTAAGTAAAAGGAACACTATGCACATTTTGTTTTGCATTTTTTTCGTTAGTATATTTTCTTGTAATTTTTGTTTATGCATCTTATTTATTAATGTTGTTTATTCATGATTAAGTGATAAGATCCCAGTACTCAATTTGGCCTCATGCCTGTTAGAGCACTCGCTCCAAAAGATTAATATTTCAACAACTAAATTACTGAAGTAAACGATATCCACTCCAATGTAGACCAGATAATGAGCAAAGTGACTAGATACCGTGGCATACGCCAATAGAATGCAAATTCTAGTTATTTCTTCCTTTTTTTGGGGAAATAATTTTTCATATTTTATGTAAAAAGTTTCCCTTTTCTAATCTTCAGGTGTACTTCCAATACTCATTTTAATTCATATTTTTTTTGTTAGAATAATATTCTAAATAATTATATATTCTTATTTTGGTCTAAATCTAAGTAAAAGGAACACTATGCACATTTTGTTTTGCATTTTTTTCATTAGTATATTTTCTTGTAATTTTTGTTTATGCACCTTATTTATTAATGTTGTTTATTCATGATTAAGTGATAAGATCCCAGTACTCAATTTGGCCTCATGCCTGTTAGAGCACTCGCTCCAAAAGATTAATATGTCAACAACTAAATTACTGAAGTAAACGATATCCACTCCAATATAGACCAGATAATGAACAAAGTGAATAGATATCCCCATCATATGCCAATAGAATGCAAATTCTATTTAATTCGTTCTTTTTATGGGTGAAATATTTTTTCATATTTTATGTAAAAAGTTTCCATTTTCTAATCTTCAAGTGTACTCCCAATACTCCTTTTAATTCCTTTTTTTTTGGTTAGAATAATATTCTAAATTATTATATATTCTTATTTTGTGTGAATCTAAGCAAAGGAAAACTATGCACAGTTTGTTTTATATTTTTTTGATTAGTACATTTCCTTCTAATTTTTGTTTATGCTGCTTATTTATTACGTTGTGCCCCAAAGATTAAGTGTATTTTTTCTTTCATAATCTCTTCCAAATTACTATTGATTATTTTGAATTGGGTAATACAACATTAATATTTGTATCTTTCCTTTCGCATGTGAAAGTGCCTCTTTAGTAATTTTCAATATGTTAGAGTCTCTCTTGTTACTTTTGGATATTAAAATTTTATATTATTTTTGAACAAAAAGATAATGCAATTCTTGGGTCTCTCTCCCTAAAATATAAAGAACTGAAAATTAAAATATATACTTAAAAAATTACGTTGTCAATATTTTAATTATGCAATTCTGGTACTTAGGACCATCCGATCGAGGCCTAGATCGCAGAATGCCCAGAGAGGCTAGAACCATGGACCGACTTGATGGAGCCAGACCATGAACTGCCTAGTCGATGCTACGAAACTGAGACAACCCGGCAAAAGCTGGAATCCAGAATTGCCTCGAGTGGCCAAAACCACATACTACTCGAATGGGGATGGAATCAGAGATTGTCCAGTTGGAGATGAAATTTAGGATTATTTGGACGGGGCAAGTATCCAAGACCACTAAGTTGAAACCAGTATTGAAAAACACTAAGTCGGGGCCGAGACTGTCTTACCGAGGCAACAATCGCAGAGATCATATCTCTTAGACATTGTTGGGATCCCATATTGCTTGGTTGGGATGAAGATATGGGATCGAGAACACCCTGTTAAAGTCGAAAAGAGAAAGAGAGAAAGAAGGGGCGGGTCAATTTGTCGCTTTACAGTTTGGATTTAACTTATTAATTTTTCAAAGAAAGTTAGTTAGTTAATTTAATTCATTTGAATTATGAAATACAAAGTTATTACTTATTTCTTTCTTTTCGGTGAAATATTTCTTCCTATTTTATGTAAAAAGTTTTCCTTTTCTAATCTTCAGGTGTACTCCCAATGCTTCTTTTAATTCACAATTTTATTTTTGTTAGAATAATATTCTAAATTATTATATATTCTTATTTTGGTTTAAATCTAAGTAAAGGGAACACTATGCACAATTTGTTTTGCATTTTTTTCATTAGTACATTTCCTTGTAATTTTTGTTTATTTTGCTTATTTGTTACGTTGTGCCCCTAAGATTTAAGTGTATTTTTTCTTTCATAATCTCTCCCAAATTACTATTGATTATTTTAAATTGGGAAATAAAACGTTAATATTTGTATCTTTCCTTTCTCATGTGAAAGTACTTGTTTAGTAATTTTCAATATGTTAGAGTCTCTCTTATTACTTTTGGATACTACTATTTTAATTTTAATTTTTGAACAAAAAGATAATCCAATTCTTGGGTCTCTCTTTCTCAAATATAAAGAACTGAAAATTAAAATATATAATTAAACAATTTAGTTGTCAGTATTTTACTTATGCAATTCTGGTACTTAGAACTACCCGGTCTGGGTCTCGACTGCAGAATGCCCAGAGAGGCTAGAACCATGGACTGACTTGATGGAGCCAGGACCATGAACCGCCTAATCGGGGCTGCAAAACCGAGACAACCCTATAGTAGCTGAAATCCAGAATTGCCTCGAGTGGCCGAAACTACAAACTACTTGAAAGGGGCCAGAATCATAGATTGTCCGGTCGGAGATGAAATTCAGGATTATACAGATGGGATCAGTATATGAGACCGCTCAGTCAAAGCCAGTATGGAGAAACACTAGGTTGGGGCTGAGAGTGTCTGACCGAGGCCAAAATCACAAAGATCAGATCACTTAGACATCCCAGATTGCTTGGTTGGTGCAAAGATCTGGAACGGAGAACACCTTGTCAAAGTCAGGATCTTTTTTCGTCCCATGTGGATTTTTGTTTTTCATCTTTTTGTTTTGTTTAATCTTTTCTTCCTCTAAAATTGTGTTTCTTTATCTTTTTTCTCAGTAAAAATGATATTGTAAACATCAAATTTACAAACAAACAAATAAAGAAAGAGAAAAAAACAAATACTTATGCCTCTCACGTTGTTTTTTAGGCGCAGTGTAAATTGAGTATAAAAATTTAGTTTTCATTTATGCCTTAGTTTCATTCATAAATTACATATATTGTAACATTGTTGACTTGTTTTCAGATTCTTTGCGGAGCATCTTAGGTATCAAAAATGTATTTATCTACGCCTCAGCTAGATGTGTAAAAATGAGTGGGCCGCACGAGCATGACATGTTAAAATTGAGCACAGCACGGGCACGACACATTACAAACTGTGTCATATTGAGTACAAAGCACGTAATGGACCGTGCTTGGCACAACACAGGCACGTAACAGGCTAGACATGGCACATGCACATGATAGACCAAGCACATCACAGGCACGACAAAGGCTAGGCACGTGATGGGTCAGGCACGACACAAGCACATAACAAACCACACAGACATACATACTAACAATTTAGACAAAATACAAACTTAGCATAATTCAAACAATAATAAATAATATATCATATAAAATCTATTGTATAAAAACTTATTTTACAATAATAGACTATGTGAAATTATTCTATTAAAATCTTCATATGTCAATGGATAAATTTATTAAAATTATTTCAATTTATTTTTTAAAAATATAATAAATTATATAATATAATCATATAAGTATACATATTTATCAGTTTGTTACTATGTTAATAGTATTTTATATTTATATCATAAACATGAGTCAAATTTTAAAAATTTTAAGTTTTAGTTTATTTATTTTTGGTTACTAACATTTAATTTGTTTTTTTAAGGAAAATAATAATTATGGATATTAAGTATTAATGTTTAAGTTTGTTGTTACTTATATTTTGCCAATTTTTTCTCATTGTTTTTTTATTTTTTATTTTTAAATATTTATTGTGTTATCTACCAGTTAAAAAATAAAACATATTATTTAATTGTTAATTTAATTTATTTTTAATATTTATTTTGAATAATTTTATCAAGGTAAATAATTTATATTATAAAAAATATGCGAAATATAATTGGCACAGGCACGATCTGTGTCTGACACGAGCATGACCACATAAGTGCTTGGGCTCATAGCACGTTTGGCACGGCACAAAAACTAAATAAATCGGTATGAGCATACTACAAAAAATAAATGGATTGACACGAGCACGAGCAAAAGCAAACCACCTTTTAAATAGACCAGAGCAACACAGCACGGTCTATTTTACACTTCTAACCTCAGCACACACAGGCAAGTTGGACATTGGAGGAGCAGAAAGAAAAGCTCCAGAGAAACGCGAAAGCCACAATCTGATCTTCATTTATTACGCTAATATACAAAATCGAAATCAAAAGCATATTTATCTACGCCTACAACTGTATAAGTACATTTTGATCGGACGGATTGGTTTTGGTCATGAGAAAGAGAGAGAGAAAAAGAGAAAAAGAAAGAAGGGGTGGGTAAATTTGCCGTTTTACAGTTTGGATTTAATTTACTAATTTTTTTGAAGAAAGTTAGTTAGTTAATTTAATTCATTTGAATCATGAAATAGAAAGTTAATATTTATTTCTTCCTTTTTTTAAGGTGAAAAATTCCTATTTTATGTAAAAAATTTCCCTTTTCTAATCTTCAGATCTACTTCCATTTACTCGTTTTAATTCACAATTTTTTTTTGTTAGAATAATATTTTAAATTATTATATATTCTTATTTTGGTCTAAATCTAAGTCAGGGAACACTATGCATTTTCTTACACTATGCACAGTTTGTTTGGCATTTTTTTATTAGTGCATTTTTTTGTAATTTTCGTTTATGCTGCTTTTTTATTATGTTGTACCACAAAATTATGTGTATTTTTTCTTTTATAATTTTTCCTAAATTACTATTGATTATTTTGAATTATGAAATACAACATTAATATTTGTATCTTTCCTTTCTGATGTGAAATTACCTCTTTAGTAATTTTCAATATGTTAGCCTCTTGTTACTTTTGAATATTATAATTTTATTTTATTTTTGAACAAAAAGATAATGCAATTTTTGGGTCTCTCTCTAAAATATAAAGAATTGAAAATTAAAATATATACTTAAATAATTAAGTTGTCAATATTTTAATAATAATTTTATATTTTAGTAATCGATATTTTTTTTTTCATTTTCACCTTTTGACAAATATCAAATAGTCGCATAACTAATTTGTAATAATTATTTCATACTTAAAAAAACAAACATACAAAAAAATGTATATATAATTCCATACGTAGTTGGAGATTCTAAAAATTTTCTTACACTAATTTGAAAAGAAATATTAATTACTTACAGAGTGCGTGCATTGAAGAACAAGGAACAAAATAGTAAATTAAGGCAAAACGAGCGGCTAAATAAAAATGAGGAACATTAAGAGACTCGTCAAAATGGGTCAATGTTAAATGGGCGTATCAAATTATTTTACCAAATTTATATATTTTACTTTATGTGGAAAGTGTACGAAAAATAATGAAAAGTGTGCGGAATAAAATTATGCCACATTATTTAATAACTAAATTTAAATAATATCTTTAACATTACTTATTTAATTAGTTTTTTTCAAACTGGAGTTTTGCAGTTTGTATACATGTTGAAAATTTTACTAAAGAAGTTGCTTATTAACTTGAGTACGATTATATTGTTTATTTGTAAAAGTAAATTAGATTTTCATTGTGGCTTTAGAAAAAAATTGTGAGCACCATAGTTATTGGTCTTAGTTCATAAATAGAGGTTTTAAATTCGAAAAGCTCTGTCACAAGCCATACTTGCCGAACAAATGCAAGAAAAAAAAGTGTGGATGCACAATGGAAAAGAAAAATCATTTTCAAAAGCAGCTATACCTTTCGAAAAAAATGAAATCAAGGTTTCTTTTCAAAAAGAAAGTCTGCTTTTTCAAAAGAAAGAAACAAAGAAGCCAACACAAATCTGACAAATGCTTCATCTGCAGAAAGAAAGGGCACTATGTGAAAATGTGTCCAAACAATCAATCAAAATATGCTTGTCTTGTTCAACAATTTCAATCTCTTCCAATTTCTTATGAAGAAAGAGATGCAGATCTTAAATCTCTGTATGAAGAACAGTCTCATGAAGATGAAACCACATTGTTTGCCATCCATGAAATTTTTTTAGAAACTGATGATAACACCAACATTCCTCTCTACAAGATTGAACAGATCTACAATATCAATCAAGTCATTCCTTCTCTTCTAAATGTCGAGGTAAATCTTCTTCTTTCTAAGTACTACAATCTTATTAAGCTTATTGCTTACATGGATACAGGTGCTCACAAGACAATGATAAACATCTCAGTTCTTCTAAAGGAATTATGAACTGATCACAAAGAATACTTCAAAGCTGCAGATGATAAGATCTTTAAAGTTGAACTGATTACCAAACAAAAGACCAGTATAAAGTTATTTCCAAACTGTGTCATTTGGACCATTGTTCTTGAAAGTAAGCTTCCAGACAATGATCTCCTTATAGGAATGGGTGTCTATTTTCAAGCTCAACATCTCAGGATCCTACCATCTGGAATCAGGTATAAGAACAATTTCAAATCTTACACTAATATTTCAAAGTTGTTTTCTCTCCAACAGGCCCAAACACAATACTATGAGATTCAAGGTAAATTGCTCTAACTTTGTGTTAATTCTCATGAAGAATTTGAACAGAAACATCATTTCTCTCTATGGAGAAATCAGAAATTCTTCATTCACCTTCTTTTCAAAAAGAGTAAAAATATAAATCCGACAAAAACCTCCTGTAATTTCATAAAATTAGTAATCCAGTCAGAGGGCAAGCCTAACAAGCTAAAAATTTAAGCTATAAAGTTCTTCCTAGTTGATAGAATAACTTTATAAAGTCTTAATTAAAACAGTCTTTTTGTAAGGTTAGAAACATTATATTATCTTATCATCTAGTTTGTCCCTCTCCTATTTTACCAAAAAAAAAGAAAAGAAAAGTAGTCTCCTTTATTCAAATAAAATCTGTCTTTTCTTTTGGGCAATAAATCCATGTCCTCCTTATTTTTCTCAAACTATTTATTTATTCATTTTTTAAGATTAGCAAGAAAACTGACACCAGAGTTATTGATTTCTATAACTCTTTCACCAGCTTAGGAATTCTTTATACCCACTCTAACCTTTATAACCTCTCCTGCACATGGTTCCCCTGTTCCAACATGGAATATATATAGTTGTATCAGCCACTTCAATGCTTAGATGACACTTGCAATATTATTAAAGCACATAATGCCACAATAATGTTTATAATGATATGGTAAGTAGGTACCAAATACAAGCTAGCTAGCTTTCTTAATTTAAAACTTCCAGTTAATTTATGCGTAAAGGCATCACAGCACTTTTAGTTGCATAAGTAGAGAAATATATATTAAGCGACTATATACATGTAGATGGAATTCCATGGAAGCCAAAATGACAGTACAAAGCAGTTAACAAGTTTATGAATATCCCAGTAAAGAGTAAGATGGGAAATTATAATTGATTTAGATGGATTATTTTTCCAAAGGAGATCATATTTAGATGCACACACACACACACACACACACACACACACACACACACATATATACCTTTGGAAATCATACTTGTCTGCACAGAAGAGAGAAGCAATTATTATTAACCAAACCAAGGATTTGAAACAAGCATGGAAATAAAAATCATCAATCATTCTTCTCCTTCCATGTCTGAATGTTCCTAAACAATTCCAAGAGAAAGGAAAACTAAGAACCAGAGGTTACAAGGAGAAACAAGAAGAACAATGGTGACAGATCCAGAACTGAAAGCTTCTGTTGCAGTGTATCTGTTTCTGCAGTCGAGTCCTCTTTTATAGCCCTCTAACTGTTAAAAAAATGTTAAAAAAGTAATTTCAAAGTGAGACCGAAGGAGGTGGTAATTTGACTAAAAATGTAAACTAAAAACGCAAGCTAGTTAGCCATCATGTTGAAATAGGTGATATGCATTTTTAGAAGATTATAGAAATTGTTTAAGAAATAGATTTCTAGAATTATCTAGAATATCACACTACAAAAAAAAACGATGTTTTGTGACAGACGCAAATTCGTCACAACGTATATTATTTGTGACGGATTCGTCACATAATCAACCAACTGTGACGGTAACTAACCCGTCACAGTGCTTTCGCAATAGCCCCGACACAAATTCTCTTCAGTGACCGTTTACTGTTTAGCGTCACTAAAAATGAAGTGTTAGTGACGGCAAACATCCGTCACTAATATTCCGACCCATTGTAATTTTCCGACGAGTCACCGCCGGCAAGGATTAAGTGACGGCTAATATTCCGTCACAATAACCGTATAGTGACAGTATAGTGATGGCTAACCGTCACTGTTAATTAAATGTGACGGACAAACAACTGTGACAATTGTGAGTTTTAGTCACGACATTGTGATGGGTTTCCGTCACAATGGCACAACTGTGACCCCTTAAACGTCACTGTTACTTAATTGTGACGGCAAGATAACCGTGACGAAAGAACAGTTAAGTCACGACTTTGTGACGGATTTCCGTCACAGTTGCCCTTGACTTTGTGTGGCCAACAACGCTTTTCTGTGACAATTTTGTGACGGGTTTCTGTCACTTATATATATTTGTCACGGTTTGTATCCTTCACGTAAACATTGTTGTGACGGTTTTGTGACGGTTTTCCGTCACGGATATATAATTGTCGCCGTTTTTAGCCGTCACTTATACATATCGTTGTTGTGACTGTTTTGTGACGGTTATCTGTCCCGGATATTTATTTGTCACAGTTCACGTCCGTCCCTTATACATATGTTTTGTGACGCGGTTGTGACGATTTTCTGTCACATATAAGTTATTGTGACCGTCCATAAGGAAAGTTTATTGATGGGTTTTTTGTGTTTTTCCTGTCACACTATACCATTTGTGATGGATTCTATGTTTAATGTTAGAAATACCAGGGAGGTATCTAGTTTATCCTTTCCCTGTAATTGTGACACTCAAGCACTATATCATTATGACATCACAACCCCAATTGTATAATAAACATATTAAATTCATCACTAACAAATTGCATTTAATTTATCAAGACACATTCATATGAATCCATGCTTGCACAACCATGTTTGCTAATTACATACCATACTTCATTAACATTATACACAACATCGAACTTGTCCATTAGGTTGCACAAATTTTTCATTCAAGCACTTCCACCACTCTAGTGCTTGAATTAAAAATTATGTCCTAACATTTGGATAACCAAAAAACAAAAGTTCAGCTAACAAATTTCTATGTAGTTGCATTTTCACACAACATAAACTTGTCACAGCATTCTCAAAATATACATAGCTGTTAAATATTAACAGTAAGCTGCCCAACTTCAACATGCATATACATTTTGCATAACCTATCAGCAATGTGTCCTAAATAGAAGTCATGACTCACCAAAACGAGCTTCTTTGACGTCAAAAACTGCATTGCGAAGCTGGAAATACCCTGCACAAATAAGACACCCCTTTTGGTTTTTTTCTTCAATATTCAAAATGATAACCCAACAAACAAAAAATCAGCAACCAAACAAATTCATCAACTACTTCCAACCTCCTCCGCTTGAAGGAAACATGCTTCTAAAACATACTCAACACCAAAAACAGCAAAAAAATGTACATTCACAGTAGCTAGCTAGTTGCATTTCACAAGGATCCCCCAAAAAACACAAAAAACAGCAACCATCCAAATTCATCAAATACTTCCAACTATTTATAGCTTTAAGTAAACATGCTTCTAAACCATTTGAAACACCAAAAACAACAAAAAATGTACATTGACAGTAGCTAGCTAGTTGCATTTCAAAATGATAACCCAAAAAACAAAAATTCAGCAACCAAACAAATTCATCAAATACTTGCAACACTTCAGACGGTATGGAATTTTTGGTCAGACTTCCCAGGGGGTCACCCATCCTAGGAATGCTCCCACTAGAGCACGCTTAACCCCAGAGTTCTTCCAACTCTGAAGCCAAACGCTCTGAAAAAGCCTTGGTTGTTAAGAGAGTGCTTACTTTACATTTGAACCATTACCACATGACCCCCTTTCCACACCCGGGCAATGTGGGATTGGACACCGATCTCTGCCAGTAAGGTAGCCTGCCAGTGACTTGCACCCGCCCACACTTACTCTGGCTATGCCAGTAAGGTAGCCTGCCAGTGCCCTTTGCACCCGCCCACACTTACTCTAGCCTTTTAGATCCGAGTCGTCACAAAACATGCTTCTAAAACATACTCAACAAAAAAAAACAGCAAATTAATGTACATTCACATTAGCTAGCTAGTTGCATTTCACAAGGATCCCTCAAAAAACAAAAAAAACAGCAACCATCGTAATTCATCAAATACTTCCAACTATTTATAGCTTTAAGTAAACATGCTTCTAAACCATTTGGAACACCAAAAACAACAAAAAATGTACATTGACAGTAGCTAGCTAGTTGCATTTCAAAATGATAACCCAAAAAACAAAAACTCAGCAACCAAACAAATTCATCAAATACTTGCAACCTCCTCCGCTTGAAGGAAACATGCTTCTAAAACATACTCAACAAAAAAAACAGCAAATTAGTGTACATTCACAGTAGCTAGCTAGTTGCATTTCACAAGGATCCCCCAAAAAACAAAAAAAAAAACAGCAACCATCGTAATTCATCAAATACTTCCAACTATTTATAGCTTTAAGTAAACATGCTTCTAAACCATTTGGAACACCAAAAACAACAAAAAATGTACATTGACAGTAGCTAGCTAGTTGCATTTCAAAATGATAACCCAAAAAACAAAAAATCAGCAACCAAACAAATTCATCAAATACTTCCAACCTCCTCCGCTTGAAGGAAACATGCTGCTAAAACATACTCAACACCAAAAACAGCAAAAAAATGTACATTCACAGTAGCTAGCTAGTTGCATTTCACAAGGATCCCCCAAAAAACACAAAAAACAGCAACCATCCAAATTCATCAAATACTTCCAACTATTTATAGTTTTAAGTAAACATGCTTCTAAACCATTTGAAACACCAAAAACAACAAAAAATGTACATTGACAGTAGCTAGCTAGTTGCATTTCAAAATGATAACCCAAAAAACAAAAAATCAGCAACCAAACAAATTCATCAAATACTTGCAACCTCCTCCGCTTGAAGGAAACATGCTGCTAAAACATACTCAACACCAAAAACAACAAAAAAATGTACATTCACAGTAGCTAGCTAGTTGCATTTCACAAGTATCCCCCAAAAAAACACAAAAAACAGCAACCATCGTAATTCATCAAATATTTCCAACTATTTATAGCTTTAAGTAAACATGCTTCTAAACCATTTGGAACACCAAAAACAACAAAAAATGTACATTGACAGTAGCTAGCTAGTTGCATTTCAAAATGATAACCCAAAAACAATAAATTTAATGAATATCTTTGTTTGTGATATTAGGCAAGCGGCTGAAGATGGTGTTGGCGGGTTGTATACAAGTACAATTGCAAAACAATTCCATTTCTTCAAGTTTGTCTTGTCGGTCAGAGTAATTGAGGTCAGAGGATATGACAATATATTGGGAACCTATATGGACCTACCACGTGGACCGCACAATCAGCATCCATCAAAATAAGAGTTCTCATAGATTTTGTTATAAATATGCATTTAACAAAATAGGTGCCTCTTTCTTGTGTGGTGGTGGGTTTAGGTTTTGGCTTGACTCTGATCTTAGGATCTGACTTCATCCTAAATCTACTTAAATTATTATACTTAAATTATTTTGCTACTTTTTATGTAACTTCATATACTTTTTACAGTTTAAAATATTTATAATTTGATGTTTAGTCATTCACCCAAAAAAAAAAAGGTTTGCTGGTTAAGTCCATTTAAAATGTTAAAATAAAGTTATATTCCTATATCATAATCAGATACAGCAGTTTTCCTTCTCTAGACCCATCTAGTTTACTTCTAATCATTTTAGCAAAGAATAAATAGATAAATAAAAAGAAGAAGAAAGTTGACTAATAATCAATCTGATGAAGGAGGATGCTTTCTCAAACTGTGACTGTCGTATCTAAATTGTCTTTTACAACTATTCTTTTATTAGATGAATCAGAACAAAAACTAAACAAAAGCAGCTTTGTTAAATGTACTACTAAGAGATTTGAATATCTTTTATTAGGAAGTCTTTGAAACCATAATTGGCTTACTTCTTTAACTAATACTTCCACATTTTCTAAAATTAAACTTTAAAAGCTCACATGGGAACTAAGCTTAGCAATTAATTACCCCAAGTTTCTAGACAAGTAGTTTAGTTTGACCATGAAAGTGAGGATAGCATTAGCAGCCTCAAAATCCCCATGGGAAATGTGACATCTAAAACCCTTTTCTTGTTTTAACCATTTCAGCTATTAGGCACCTTAGACTTGGTTTGGCGGATTAGTGAATCACTAACAAGCACTGATATTATAGCACAAACATGAAAACTTAGTAATTAGTAATAGTAATTAGAATCGCAGTAGATTCATTACCAGAAACAGTTAAGCCTGCCTAGTGTTTATGCACATTGATGAAGTCACATTTGCATATTTAAAAATCACAAAAGCTAAACACCTATGCTCTATAAGGCTTTAACTAGAAGATTGGAGGAAGCCATGACAGCCAATTAGACATAGTTATCTACTTTATTTAACTACAACTTCATATATATTTAACCAGCATAGAAATCTGCTTTATGCAGAGTGTTTTTCTTTGCTTTATATAAAGACTTAAAGACTATCCTGCATCAAGGTCTTAAACAAGGCAACCTAAGTTTGAAGAGTTTAGTTCCCATAAGTAATTAAAGAGCTTCCTTCTTAAATAGGGCAACCTGAGATAGAAGAGTTTGGTTCCCATGAGTAATTAAAGTGCTTCCTTCTAAGTAACATGAAAAGTCACAATCATTATCCTTCACTTCTGTTTTCTAGCTCAAGGAAAGTGGCATAAAGGTAGGAAATGAAATCCAAAATATTTAAGTATAAAACATATCAGGGTTGTAGCAGCAACAAACTTCTATCAATTGCATACCTGACCAAGAACTATTAGGATCAAAGAATCTCCAATTGCAAACCATTCATCACTTATACCAAGCATTCGGTTCAATCCAGTAACAAGTAGAACCTGAATGTTAAAAAAAAACAAAAAACAAAAAACAAAAACCATATATAACGACAATGATGACAGTGTTTCAGCATAGTTGATTCAGAGGTAAATCTTTGATAGCAAAACAAAAACTAAGTCATCACAAACCTGAGTCATCCCAAGAGCTGAACCAGAAATTGTTGTTACAAGAAAAATCTTTTGCAAAGAAACATTTTTTAAAAATCCATTATATAGGCCAACACCAACCAGTGATGCCACTGATGTAACAAGCTTGACACGTCCTAGAAATTCTGGGGTGAAACCAAGTTTGTTTGTGCTGGGGAAAACTCATCTTGTTACAAAGCATATTGTTACTATAATTTGAAAAAAAAAATAAGAAAACATCACTGCAACTTAACGCATTTAGTAAACAGAAAGCAAGGTAATGGAGAGTAAAAAACTGGCATACGTGAAATAAAACATGGCAGAGTCTGACTGTGGTGTTGCCTGCCACAGGAAAATAAATATAGTGGGACGAAAAACATTGGGCTGCCTGACAGCCCCCCACAACTCAATAATGTTCTCTTTTGAGCTTTCAAGAAAACTTGGGCCGGCCAAAATCTGCCTCCTTGCTGGACTTAGCACACGCTGTTCATTTACAAGAACAGCAACTGCAGATGTCATCAGTGGTAGCAATGCCGTGACACCAAAAACGAACCTGAGAAATTACTATAAAAAAGAGTGGTTTCTTTGATTGAATCTTAACAATAAGAAATTATATCCATACAAGAACCATCTTATCTACCTCACACCATAAGCATCTACCAAGGAGCCACTGAAGTATGAACTCACAATTCCACCAAAAGCTGAGGATCACCGGTGGAAGAGCAGACTGGAAATGCCCGATTAACGCGGCGCTGGTGTGGGAAATGATTGGTGCTCCTCCGCGGACAGAACGCCGGAGCTGGAAGCTGACATGGTTGCTAGAGCTGCCGCCTGCGTCACTTCATTTTCCACTCGAAGCCGTCGATGTTGAAGCTCTCTGTAGCTGCGTAACAGTGGCTTTCACACTTGCACAATTTGAGCTCATAAACTGGAAAACAGTAGCAAACACAATAAATATTAAAACACAGCCGTTTTGATGGTCAAAGAAAATGCTAAGTCAAGCTACCTATTTATGAAATGTCAACAGTCAACCACCAAAAATCCAAAAACATATCAGACCAGAAACAGATCCGGTGGCAAACAGTGCCACTTAAATGATTTTAGCATTTGTGACAGTTTTTAACCGTCACAGAAACGTTATTCTTTTTTTTTTTTAATTCTGGTAGTCATTTAGTGACGACATTTGTCATTTTCCATCACTAAATGCAAACAAAATTTCAAAATTTTGTTCCCGCGCAGTTGCATGTGTGACGGCCACATATTGGTCACAGTTACGGGAAAATGAATCCATAATTGTGACGGAAGTTGAAATTTCCGACACAAAAAACATTGTTTTGTGACGGGTACATTTCCGTCACAATGTTTTCCGTCACTAAACATCTTTTTTTTTTTTGTAGTGAAACTATCGAGGCCCGAAGGCTTATGGTTATTCTTCGAGCACAATTGATGTTATTTTAGTTTTAGAACTAATTGGTCGTCTAGTTACAACGGCAATTATGTTATTAATCCCATGGAGCAAAGCAATGCATCAATGCATATATACACACACACACAGAGCTTCTAACCTGGGCGATTCTGCCCATTACCCTTTGGGCGTCATGTTAAAGTTATCGCGTCTCTGTCAAAATCAACATTTAACTCAAACAGTGTGTTTTAACATTTATTTATTTATTTATTTTAAAAACAACGTTTTCAACTGATTTAGAACATTTCTCCTTTTCCCTCTCAACGCATAAAAGCACAAACAAATACCATTGATGCCAGCTCTCAACGCAACTCTCAAACCAACAAGTCCTGACTTTATAATTCTGTGGTCAAGTGGATGAGTTATATCATCAAGATCAGAGTTCGAAAAAAATAGATAAAAAAAAAAAAAACTCTCAAACCAACAAAAGAATGAAACCTCCATCCTTCGCGAACGCATCTGGATAAAAAGACCAAGAGAGTCGTGGCCTTTTTCCTTCACCAACTCCTCTGGTCTGTTACAGAGAATGCACAAAACCTCCTCCTTTCTTACCAAACCAAGAATTCAGTGAAAGGTATTTATTTATTTAATTTTAGTTTAAACAACTAAAATATGGATATGGCTAGGTTTTGGTTTTTTTTTTTTTTTTTTTGGAGAAAATCTTCAATAAACCGGTGGTACCAGCTGACCTAGTACCACTTCAAACAGTTTAATGCGACCTGTTACAATTTCCCAATAGTTTAATGCCACATATTAACATTTGCTATATCATTTAAAAATGCCAAATCCACATTTTTAATTTCTTTATTATTATTATTTTTTTAAAAGATAAACATCTATGAAAAATAATAATAATAATAATAATAATAATAATAGCGTTAACCCTTAATTTTGTTTTGGTTAGCTTTGTTTATAGAACTTATTGCTTCAGAACCTGCAAGTTTTGGATTTGGATAAAAACAATGTCTGTGAAACAAGTTTCAAACTTGTGGTGATAGTGTTGATTCGATGAACAAAGTTGGCAATTACACCTTTGTTACCTGCCTACCCCCTCTCTCTTTTTCTCTTACTTCGGTTCGGTACACCTTTGATACTCTCTCTCTCTCTCTCTCTCCGATCCGGTACACCTCTGCTATCCCTCTCTCACTTTTTTTCTTTCTTCTTCAGTTTGCTTCACAGCGAAACCTCTCAGAGATATTTTGAATCACAAAAAAACATAAATTTGCACATACTACTTAAAAAAGTGAAGAAAACTTTTAAAAAAAGAAACCAAACTGATCAACCATCGTTGGGGATTCTCTGGCAGCAATATGGCTAGTTCTGTGAGTTTCTAAAAAACTTAGATCTAAAACTATATAAAATGATAGTAAATTATAAAATTATATAAAATTACAATTTACAAAATAAAATGATGTGGCAAAATTTTATAACTGGCATTAAACTATTTGAAGTGGTACCAAGTCAGCTGGTAGGACCGGTTTCTTGAAGATTTTCTTCTGTTTGAGACTATCGTACCCCTTTGTTGTAAAATTGGTTCTGTGTTTTATAATATGCCCACCAACTGATTGTAAAATGTCCTTAAGGGATTTAATTAACATAATATATTTTATGCGCACCAACTGTTTGTTGAATGTCCATAGAAGATGAAGATTGTATGGAAAGTTTGCATAGTACTGTTTTGTATTTTGCTTGATTCTTTTTCCTGTCAAACTAGCTTAATGCATGAGTAATTGATAGTTTATGCTGCGGAGTTATGTTTAGGGTATAAATTTGATTTTATTTTGTGATTTTTATGGATCTTTTTTAATTAATTATTTTTGGGCTAATTGTTGCGAATAATTTCTTATGTAGAGTTGCATCCGTAATGGCTGGTTGTATAGCAACTGTTATCAGCAGAAGATGAATTAGCATCTCAAACTGGTAAACTAGCGTATTTTAAAAATATGTCATATTAATTTGTATTCCTAAATTTTTCTTGAAGCTGGCATTAAATTCTTCACCTGTTTCAATTGCAATTTTGTTTTGTCGAGTTGACATTAAATTATTCAAATGTACACATTTTCTTTTCTTTTTCTTATTTTTCTTACTTTTTGAATATAAACCTTTTCTGATTTGGTAAAGTTGTTTTTAGGTACAATCTGACCATGGAGTACAAATGATGTTTCCATTGCCATGAACTAGTCTCTGTTTCTCTCTGTCATCTATTTTTGATTGGCTCAATCGAAGGCCATTAGAAATGCCAGCTGTTATTCTTACTATTTTAGTTGTTTAAGTAAAATTGAATAAATAAATAAATAAATACTTGTCTCTGGATTATTGGTTCGGTGAGAAAGGAGGATCGTGTTCTGTGCTTTCTGTGCTTTCTTTATTAGAGCTTGAAGTCAAATGCTTTTTCTGTAACAGACCAGATTGCAGGAAGGAGGTCACGACTCTCTTGGATTCGGTTGGCGTAAAACATAATAAATAAGTCGTTTCAAGTGTGTTAGCGTGCCACTTCGAATATATAATAGTTTAAAAAAAAAATAAAGTGTGCTCTAATTAATATCAAACGTAATCAAACGATTATATTAATTATTAAGAACAAAATAATTAAAGGATTACAAATGCTTTTCAGATTAAAAAACTTTTAATTAAAATTTTCAACTAAAACACTTGAGTACTCGAAGTAAATTCTAACGAGAATAAACTAAATAATCTATGTTTTCTGGTGTGTGTGGATGCTCGAGCCCTCTCAAAATTGTTGAAGCCTCTATTTATATAGGAAAATATGGCTCACCAACTCTTTGTGCTTCCGATGTGAGATTCTTTAAATTTTCAATTTCAAAGCCATCTATTTATATTTGTGCAAATCCATGTACTTTTCATCTCCAAACAAATGTGGGACAAAGCTACTCCAAAATAATATTGAATTAAAAATTAATTTGAATAAATTAATATATAATCTAAAAATTGCCCCCCTTGCTTTGTAATTTTGTTGACAAAATTGCAAAGCAAAATTGATTCTTCGTACTGTAAATATAAATTATCATGAAAACTATATGCACCATCAAAAATATAGTGATCTGCATCTTTCCAACTATAAGCACTTCAAAATTGGCAGACTGTAAATTTTGTCCCTCTTGCCAAATTACTTTCCAAAAATATAAATATATTATGGTAACTCAATTGAACAAAATATCCCAGAAAATATATTTCTTTCCAAAAGAATTGGCAATCCTTCACTTAACTGTAGCCTCCATATATTTAATCTTCTTGACACAACCATTGATAATACCCTAGCTGCACGCACATGCCGCTGACACTCACCGTTGAATAGCCTCTCCGTTTGCAGCCCAACAAGTAAGTTCGGTTTAACTTTTATCATTGCTGACTGATTTTAGTTCATTCCAACACTCATTGTAGGTGTTTTCTGTGCAGCGCATATTGATAATTGCTGTTGAAAAAAAAAAACTGATTAAAAGTATTCTCTTACTTCAACGTCAAAATCAAGGTAATTTCTTTTATTTATTTTATCAGACTTCCAAACCGCATTTGTCTTTTTTTTTTTTGTATATTGATAATTGCTGTTGAAAAAAAAAACTAATTAAAAGTATTCTCTTACTTCAACGTCAAAATCAAAGTAATTTCTTTTATTTATTTTATCAGACTTCCAAATTGCATTTGTCTTTTTTATTTTTTTTATTTTTATAAAACTTGAATGACTTTGTTTGCAGGCTGCTAACAACATCAAACTTCCATACGTGGAACAACTTGAACACGCCATCAGACGTTCCCAGGATGCCGTGGATGATATAATTTTGATCAAAAGGAACTCGCTTTTTAAAGAATTTAGCCTTGGACCTCGATTCAAAAACAAAATGCCTCTAGAAGTGGATTCTATATTTCAATCCCGACCAAACAAAACTTTACCGTTCTCTTCGAAAACCTTGGATTGGACTAAGTGGAAAGACCCCAAGCCTTTCAAATCATGGCCTGTCATGCCTTCAGATTGGATCTCATGGGTTGATCGCTTGGATCCTCATTATGGCGACATCTAGCGAAAGTCTGGAATTTATGGTGTGATACGTCTGTCGTGTCTCAACATTCCATGTGACAAAGGCTTTTTGGCCACTGCATTATGCTTTTGGTCTTTAGTCACCAACACTTTCAGTTTCCAGTTTGGCATGATGACACCCACCTTGTTGGATCTGGCAGCTCTCTTCGGCATCAGACCTCACGGTGAACTCCTTTCAGTTACTCCCTCGACTTAAAGTGGACTGCCACTCTATGAAGAAGCTAAATTCCCAAAGCAGGAATCATCTTACATTTATTTTCTGAAAACACTCTGTGGAAAAGATGATCCACCCTCAGAAAAAGAACATCTCGCCTTCCTCTTTATGTGGCTATGTAGGTACATCTTTTGTGTAGCTTCGGTGCAGGTAACGAAAGGATATATCCACATAGCTGAAGCTCTCGCATCTGGCTCACCATATGCATTTGGACCGCTCGTTCTTGGCCATCTATACTGTGGAATAAACAATGTTGTCAAGTCGGATATGGATCCTCACCATTCTGGTCCCCTTTGGATATTGCAGCTTTGGCTCCATGCTTATTTCCCAGAGAAGAGGCCTTATCTCACAACTAGTTGGCCTAATACTCTTCTAGGACAACAAATTCTACATATGGGCTTGTTGGGTCATTCCGCCACGGCTTGCTTTGACTTCTTTTACTCCACCAGTCGTAGGGCTCCAGAAGCATTTACTGAGCCAACCAAATATTCATTCCTTCCTCCCTGGCTGGATTCGGCACTTAAACACAATTCAGGTGTAGAAAGCAACCTTCCACGGACGAAGTCACTAAAATTACTTTGGTCTAGCATATTATTCAACCGAGATCTTCCTTTTGGCTGAAGGTTTAAATCCAATCAACGTGGCGTGGAAGTTTACTGTCCTAACCTTGTTGCTCGGCAATTTGGTCTTTGTCAAGTTGTTCCTGTGCCATGGGTGTCTTCATTCAATCAATGCTCCATTCATCGGCCATCCTTCTCTACCATAGATGAGTTTGAAAAATGCAATGTTGCATTCAAACGGTCGAGTTATTCTTTCAAGTACACTCCTTTCATGTGCAACCCCAATGTAACTCGAACCTTTGACGAGTGGTGGGAAAAAATCACCCACTCCATGTTTCAGTGCCCTACCAAAGATGTAGCCACATGTGTTTTTTCCAGACACGATCCTACTACTAAAGCTTCTGACGGTTATTCTTTGCTTCCAGCTGATTAGTCACTACCTCTTTCCTCATGCAAGACCTTGAATAACGGTAAGTCCCTTATGTCAAACTAGTTTTCTGCTTAATGTGTTTAGGTTAACATTCCAACAGTCTCTTCTGTAGAATCACCTATATCGCCCGAGATTCCTTCTAAGAAAAGGAAAAGATGTGATATATCTATCAATTCAGACCAAGAAAATCCACATCACACCTTCGAGGACCAAAGGGCCATTGCATTGTCTCCTTGTGGTGACTTGTCCTCGGCAAAAGATATATGTCGTGATGTTGTTACAAAAGAGGTATGCCATCCATCTTCAGTTTATTCTTCTAGTTGTACATGCCAGTTTGTTTCAACGAATTTCTTTTTGATTCTGACAGATCGGTCAAACTTTGGGCAATAACTCATCTTCTCTTTTGATCACACATTCTGAGGTGATTTTGGCGCTTAATGCATCTCCTTCAGCCTCGCCTTTCGTCATAGAGGATCCTCTAAAGAACAGCTCCAAGGTACTCTTTTTCCTAACACTCCAAGTTCTTTAGCTGATGGTACCTTATATTTATCATATATAACACAGGAAGATATAACCTTTCTGGACGAGTTTGATATTGGAGATGATACCTTTCTTGACGTCGAAGAATTGCTTGAACCAATCCTTCCTACTCTGGCTGTAGTGGTTCCTGTTGTTGACGAGACTAATTCAGATGACGCTAAGACTGATACAGTTCAGCGAGCACTAAATTATGTCAGCAGCTTATTTGAATCGGAATTCGACGTCCTTACCGAAGATGACGTCTGAAGCTAACTACTCACATCGTTTAAAATTCTCGACAAGACTTCATTAGTAGATGACACACTCCATTCTTGTGCCGTTGAATTGCATGCTTCTTTTGATCAAGACGTGGACTCTTTCTTGTCTGCACGATGTGATATCGAAGAGGCTGAGACCATTTTTACTTCACTTTCTACCCTTCAGGCTGACTTCGCCTCATTGCATGATGACCATTTGGCAGAGAAAAAAGAAGCCACCACTTTAGCAATTGAAATCAAAGGGTTGAAAGAAAAACTATCAATTGCAGAAGCTAACTTTAAAGAAAAAGTCGATCGCACCAAGCAATTGTCCACTGAGGCTCATTCCATCTGAGAGAGACTTGTTCGCACTAAGGAAGAAACTAAAGTAGTCAGGAGCAAGAAATTACAAGCCAAAGAGATAATTCAGCACTGTAATACATCATGGGATAACTTGAAGAAAACCTCTTATGAAGCGTTTAGAGATAAATAGTTTACTCAGACATTTTTTATATATTCATTGCCTTTTTTTGAATAATAAACTTTTTTTGACTACAAGTATTGCACTGTTGAATTAATTAGCCTTGAACTTTCGGCCTTGGGCTTGAATCTATCGCAATTGTGTTAAATTCATGTCAAAGAAAATAACTATCATTCAAACTTCAATCTAAGTTACTCCAACTCGACAAAAGGACAAATAAATAACTAGCGGCTTAGATTGGCCAGCTAATCAAATTGAATGAATTTTTAGTAACTGGCCGTAAAAAATACTCGGCCTAACTTTATTGACTTATCAAACAAAATTACAACGCAAATGGATTTAACTCTGATTAAACGAAGTATCTCCAATTTTTAGTATTTCTCGGGCTTCCCAGCTAGTCGGATAGTACTTTTTCAAGAAGCGACCATTGATCGGATTTGAATGTTTTGATCTGTCGACGTCTTGGAGTTGATATGCCCATTTTCCTACTATTCCGGCAATAGTGAAAGGTCCTTCCCAATTAGGAAACCATTTTCCATATTTTGGATCTTTTGATCCAATAGGCAATACTGCTTTCCACACTAGGTCTCCTTCGCCGAAACTTTTGAAGTGGACCCTTTTGTTGTATGCACGTGCCACGGCTTTGTTCTGTATTTGGAGGTGATCTAAGGCCGCTAGTCTTACTTCATCAAGTTCTTCTATCTCTTGCTTCATGGCCTCAGTATTCTTAGCTGGGGTAAGATTATTTTGCTGAGCAACGCACAAAGACTATACCGTCACCTTCATTGGCAGAACCACACCATGCCTATATGTCAAGGCAAACGGTGTTCCCGACCTTTTTGACATTCTGTATGCCCAAAGGGTTTCTGACAATAAATCATGTCATTCTCTTGGATTATCATCCACCATCTTTTTAAGAATCCCCTTCAAAACTTTATTTGTTGCTTCAGCCTAACCATTAGCTTGGGCAAAATATTGGGTTGAATGGGTTAACTTTATCCCATATTCTTTGGCGAATGATTCCACAGCTTCACCAGTAAATACCGTTCCACGATCGGCAGTAATGGATTCTGGTATACCGAACCTATGGATTATGTCTTCTTTGATGAATTTGATCACATCAATTTGACTTACTGACTTCATCGGCCTTGCCTCAACCCACTTAGTGAAGTAATCAGTGGCAACGATGATAAATGTGTGTTGCTTGTTAGATGGAGGATACACTTTTCCAATCAAATCCATAGCCCATCCTCGGAACGGCCACAGCTTAATTATAGGGTTGAAAAGAACGGCTAGAATGTGCTATACTAGGCTATGACGTTGACAAGCTATGCACCCTTTGGCATACTTGATGTAGTCAGACAGGATAGTTGGCCAGTAATAGCCATGTCTCCTGATTAGCCACCTCATCTACGTTCCAGCTTGGTGTGCTCCACAAATACCCTCATGCACTTCAGCCATCACTAGCATTGCCTCATGTTTGCCCAAACACTTTAAAAGCAAGTCATCTTGTCCTTTTTTGTACAACTCTTTGTCAAATAGGAAGTACTTCAGTTTTCCTCTCAACCGAATTTGCCTTTCAGTTTTCCGGCTTGGATTCTCCAAATAATTCATCAACGAAAATCTCCAATTGTTTTGGTCAATCTCTATACAAAAGATGTCTCCTGTCACATTCTTCTTTTGTAATGATGAAACATCCCTCTTTTGTATGCTGATAATCATTTCTGTCAACTCTTCTGGCATATGAATTCCTAAAGCAATCTAGGCCATTTCATTTGCCTCCCAATTCAATTCTCTAGGGATATGCCGAAACACCGGATCGTCAAAACTTTGGACTAACTGATCAGCTACCATGTAATAAGGCGACAAAGCCTAACTACGACATTGATACCCACCTGTCAACTGTTTCAAAGCTAAAAGTGAATCGCCTATTATTTCAACTGTAGATGCCTCCATCTCCTTCAAGATCTCCAAACTGATGATCAGTGCTTCATACTCAACTTGATTATTTGAACATTCAAAAGTAAGTTGGAAGGAAAATTTTGTCTTTCACCCCATTGGAGACTCAATGACGATCCATACTCCTGTCGACGTAAGAGTTCTTGATACGTCAAAACTTAACTTCCATGGTGTAAGAGAAATTGAAGCTATTTCCATCAGATATCTCTCTCTCTCCTTCTGCTTCCAAACAAGGATGATCGGCCAAAAAATATGCTAAAGCCTGACCTTTCATTGCCTTTTGAGACATATACTTGAAGGTGAATTATGACAATGCCATTGTCCACTTCCCAATTCTTCCCTGATGATAGGCTTTGACAACATGTACTTTATAAGGTCAGTTTGGGAAATGATGATTACTCTAGTCGGCAACATATAATGCCGTAATTTTGTTGCTGCAAAATATAATGCTAAACATAATTTCTCAATCGGAGAATACTTTAGCTCGTTTAACATGAGGACTCTGCTCAAGTAATACACCGCCTGTTTCTTTCCAAGTTCATTGTCTTGAGCTAACAGACATCCGATAGAGTTTTATGCAGCTGAGATATAAAGTTTGAGCGGCTGGCCCTTTCGTGGCGGCATAATAACTGGTGGATTGGCCAAATACTCCTTGATGCGGTCGAATTCTTCCTGATGATGACTCTCCCATCTAAATTCATCTTCATCTTTCAGCTTCAACAAAGCTGAAAAAGCTTGAATTTTTCCAGACAAGTTTGAAATGAATATTCTGAGGAAATTGATCTTCCCAATTAGGCTTTGCAATTTTTTCTTATTCCTAGGAGGCTTGGCTTCTACGATCGCCCGAGCTTTATTTTTATCCACTTCGATGCCTCTCTAATGGACTAGGAAGCCAAGAAATTTTCCTGCCGAGACTCCGAATGCACACTTTTGAGGGTTCATCTTTAACTTATGTTTCATCATTCGCTCAAATGCCTTTCTCAAGTCGGCCACGTGACCTAGCCGAACATCTGATTTCACCACGACATCATCAATATAAACTTCTAGAAGTTGTCTGATCATGTCATGGAAGATTGCATTCATTGCTCTCTAATAAGTAGCTCCTGCATTCGTCAGACCAAAAGGCATGACGACCCATTCGAACGTTCCGATTGCACCAGGACATCTAAATGCGGTCTTGGCAACATCATCTTTTGCAATGAAAATCTGGTTATATTCGAAGTGTCCATCCATGAAAGAAAGAATCTCATGCTTAGCTACCCCATCTACTAGTAAATCAGCTACTGGCATCGGATATTCATCTTTGGGCGTAGCTAAGTTCAAATTCTGGAAGTCAATGCATATTCTGAGTTTCCCATTCTTCTTTACAATTGGGACTATATTGGTCAACCATTCTACAAAGCGAGCCGTTCGGATGAAGCATGCTTTGATCAATCTTTCGATTTCCTCCTTCACCTTGAGCATGACCTCTACGACATTCTTCTTGGCGGTTGCTTAAATGGCCAAAATCCTTCTTTAATTGGAAGGCGATGTTCCACCAATTTTCTGTCCAAACCAGGCATCTCATGACAGTTCCAAGCGAAACAATCTTTGAACTCCTTTAAAAGCTCATTAATTTCAGCCTGCAGCTTAGTCTCCAAAAGGCTACTTACAAATGTTGGCCGAGGATCTTCGTCAGTTCTCAAGTTCACTTCTAGCAATGGATCTTGAACCTCAGCCGTGGAGTCATCCATCTTTTTTGGTGCCAATTGGATTTCATCAAAAATAAATTCTAGTTCAACCTCAGAGTCATCCTCCATGATACATTTAGCCAAATCAATGGCCAAATTGTTTTCCAACTTCTTTTTTCCCATGTATGCCACAAATTTCTTGATAGTGGTATGGACCGCCATCGTTTTCTCTTTTTATGGTGTATATTAATAGGAAACTTTTTGTGTTTAGCTTTGACATCTGGGCAATTTTCGGTTGTGTCAACTCATCACAAACCTCATTCGTCATCTTGTGAGGCACCCTGACATCTTTCCACGCCGTAACCCCTGCATGACAGCCAAGTTTGTTATTGCCAAAAAATTGGAGAGGACAGTACGCACAAGCTTGCATGAATCCAAATCCCGCCCCAATAATGCATTGTAGCTGGATTTGGACTCTACCACGAAGAATGCGGTCATAATAGATTTTTTCCCCACGGTTATCTCTACAAGAAAAACTCCTTTAGCCTTAGTGATTCCTCCTTGGAAGTTACTGATTGTCAAATCAGTTGGGACGAGATCATGCTCACTCTTGCATAGTTTAGCTAACATGGAAGCTGGCAAGATATTTACCGCTGCTCCATTATCAACTAGAACTTTATTTATGGGTACTCCATTGAAATGGGCATTGATGTAAAGAGGCTTCAGATGTTGTGCCATGCCTTCAATCGACTTTTCAAATACTATCTGTTTGGAGCTAGAATGATCTGGTTCCTTTGTTGAAGACTTGGAACCTTCTGTAATTTTTGCCCTGACATCTCCAGTCTCAATGGCATCTCCTTCCATCACATTTGCCTGGTTGGGATGAGCTTCGAACGTCCACAGCAGAATAGTGACCATGTTGATGGCCACCTCATCTATAGCTCCGAATTTAATCATTAAAGCTTTGTCAGTTGAGGAAACTACCATGTCTTCTTCCATTATATCCTCATCCAAGTCCCTTAAGCAGGAGATCATCTCAGCGCTTTGTTTTTTGACCCAAACATTATGCCACTTTTTTGTCCCTGAAGCTCCGGATGAGGCGACAACGTTCTGAGTTGAAGCTGTAGCCAACTTCGTTAGATTCTCAAGTCTCCCCTCTATACCACAGAGGTGTGATTCCAGTTCCTTCAACACATTGTCATCTTTTGTGTTTTCTGGTTGAATTGTCGTTATAGGCCATTTTCCGATGGCCTTCTCACTAATCTTTGCTTCCTCAACCATTCTCTTTGCCTCGGCATGCTGGCGCTGCATCTGCCTCTTTTGAGTCTTGGTAGGTGGTTGACAAGACTTGTATCCTGCGTGGTACCAACGATCTATCTCTGTAACCGATGGCCTAAAAGTCTTTGGCTTTTCAATCTTCTGAGAAACCAATCTTGTCGGATGGTTTCTAGAAAAAGTGACTTGGAGATTGGGCTCACCTTGCCCCCCATGGTGTCAATCGTTCACTTTCACCAGTCGATCCTGCAACTTTGTTCCCATGCGCTGGAAAACGGATTTCTGCCTGTTGCTTTCTAGTGGTGGTTTCAACACGTTGAGGTTTTCACTCCTTGCCGGACACCTCGTCCTTCATTCCTGAACCTCATGCTTACATCGGTTACAAAACACCTTAGACGGAGATTCGGCCTTTTTGACCGAATACTCTCTTCTAAACTTGACATCTCTTTTCCACTCTTCCGGATGACGTCTGTCGCAGATCTACCCTCACTCTAAGTTTTGTTAAGTCTGAAATATTGGCCGAAACCATGTTCGCTTTGGTCGAAGGTAAAGGATTACTATCCACTTCCATTATTTCTTTCCCTTTCTCCGGAAACTTCAATGTCCCTTTCTCGATCAATATCTGAATAGTATTTCGGAAGACTACGCAATTGGTAGTCTAATGCTACCACATGTCATGCCATTTGCAGTATGGCATCTTTTTCATTTTTTCCATTGTAGGTAGAATATGGCTGTTAAGTAATTTAATTACCTTGTCGGCCAACAGATGGTCAAAGATCTGGTTAGCTTTAAAGATGTCGAAACTGTAGACATTTTCTGGTTCGACCCGATTCTTTCTCGTGCCCATCACTAGCTGTGGAACTTTCTGGCTCCTTACGGGTCTGGCAAAATCCTTGCAAACATGTGGATGTGTGGCTATTACCTTCGCTGCATCCATTTCAAATGTTCCATCTACGCTTTCTTGGTCCTCAGCTTCCACCAAGTGAATTTCAGTATTCGGGTCCTTATAGTATGACCCTCTAGACAAGTTCTTCCTTTGGTACTCCTCCTTTAAAATGCCTTCATATCGAGTGGCCCGAGAGACCAACTCGAACAAGTCATGGAACTCCGTCCCCTCAAACTTCTTGAGAAGCTTGTATCTCAGTCTGCCTTGTGCTAGCTTGACAAACTCCCATTCCGGTATGTCCAAGTGACATCTGATCCTTGCCTTCTTGAATCGGGTTATAAATAACTGCACCAAATCTCCATCCATCTGTTGCATGCGTGATAAGTCCGCCATGGAAATCTCTGGCTCAATCCTGTAGAATTGCTTGTGGAACTTCTGCTCCAATTCTTGCCAGCTGTGGATTGAGTTTGGCTGCAGATTGATGTACCAAGTGAAAGCTGGACATGTCAAAGAATTAGCAAACAGTCGCAACTTAAGGAAATCATTGACCGCTGCTTCTCTGCACTGGATGGTGAAGCGGCCTATGTGCTCCACAATGGATTGTCTCTCCTCGCCAGAAAATAGGGTGAAGTCAGGAAACCTGAATCCCCTAGGAAATTCGATCTTGTTGAAAGCATCGGGGTATGGCTTGAATTCAGGAAACCTGAATCCCCTAGGAAATTTGATATTGTCGAAAGCATCGGGGTATGGCCTCCTATAAGATGGACGTCTGGTCCGTCTGAATGCAGGACCCATCATCTCTTGGATGATGGTCTCGACGTCATCTCGATCCATGCCTTGCCCGTGGTTCATCAAGTTTGGTCCATTCCTCCATGCCAGGGCGTGAAAGTTTGCTTAATAGGCATAGGCATCATAGTGTCCATTCCTGTAATTCTGTCCAAAATGCTCCGCATGCCCCCCGCCATGAATTTGGTTCCTAGCTGGTAGGTTGGGGTACATCTGGACATCTGCTCTCCCTCCATGTACGTTGGGTATAGCCTGAAAAGCTTGCATCGTCTATTCTTCCCGACCATCCCTCACGTTTTGGCCTAAGTTGTCAGCATGCCCTTTGGCAGGAACATTGTTCCTTGCTGGTGGGGGAATATAAGGTTGGACTTGCCGTTCAGGCATAACCCTTGCATCATTTCCACTGGACCTGGCCTGAAAGGTCGATGCCTCAGTTCTTGGCATATTGCCATTGGGTACGGCCTAAAAGGCCTGCACCTATTGTTCTTCTTGGCCGTTAGTCGGCATTGCGCCATTTGACGCAGCTTGGGTTGTCTGCACCTGCAGGCGCAGCAATTCCAAGATTCCTTGCAACGTTTGCTGCTGGGTCTCCTGGTATGCTTCTATCTTCTGGGAATTCTCCCTCAGCTCTTGGGATAGTTCACGGATCGAATCCTTGGTGGACATCTCTGTCGTGTTCGGAGCCTTGCCGGTCTCCCTTTCATTTCTGTCTTCCTCCGACACGTTTCGGCTGCTAACGCCGCCGTGGATGTCGAGTTCCTGATTCTTTGAGAAATCTGCACCATTTTCTCAGTCGAAAAATATATTCCCACCGGGCGTGCCAAAAGATATGTTGGTGTAAAACACAACAAATCAGTTGTCTCAAGTGTGCGAGCATGCCACTTTGAAACCATAATAGTCCAAAGAAAAAATAAAGTGTGCGCCAATTAATATCAAACTTAATCAAACGATTGTATTAATCACTGAGAACAAAATAATTAAAGGATTACAAATGCCTTTTAGATCAAAGGACTTTTAATTAAAATTTTCAACTAAAACACTTGACTACTCGAAGTAAATTCTAACGAGAATAAACTAAGTAGTCTATGTTTTTTAGTGTGTGTGGATGCACGAGCCCTCTCAAAATTGTTGAAGCCTCTATTTATATAGGAGAATGTGGCTCACCAACTCTTTGTGCTTTCGATGTGGGACTCCTTCAATTTTCAATTTCAAAGCCATCTATTTATACTTCTGCAAATCCATGTACTTTTCATCTCCAAACAAATGTGAGACAAAGCTACTCCAAAATAATATTGAATTAAATATTAATTTGAATAAATTAATATATGGTCTAAACAGCTTTTTATCCCGTTCGCAAAGGATGGAGGCTTCATTCTTTTGTTGGTTTGAGAGCTGCATTGAGAGTTGGCATCAATGGTGTGTTTCTGTGCTTTTCTGCATTGAGAGGAGGAAGTGGAAAGGTCCAATCTAAATCGGTTGAAACATTGTTTTTCAATGCACTGTTTGAGTGAAATGTTGATTTTAGAGTCCATCCATCGTTGGAAAATATGTGGTGCGGTGCATAAACCAAATGGCATGACTGTCCATTGGTAGTGACCGTAAGGAATACTAAAAGCAGTTAATGGCTTTGACTCTTCTGTTAATTTAATTTGCCAGTTTCCTGACTTACAATCAAATTTACTAAAAATTTTAGCTTGTCTAGTTTGATTAATGAAAACATCTTTTCTAGGAATAAAATAACCATCAAACTTTAAATTTTCATTTAACATTTTATAGTTTATTACCATCATAGGTTTACCTCTTTTATTTTCAGAATGATTTCTTACCATAAAAGCAGGACTAGAATGTGGACTATTAGTTTTTTCTATTAATCCTTTTTCTAATAATTCAGTTATTTGAATATTAAATTCGTCTATATCTTCTCTAGTATAGACCATTGGTTTAACTTAATTATTCTATTAGAATTTATTAATTTTAAATTACAATATCTAGGTTTTTTACTCCATAATTTCATAGGATCCTCACTAAAATATTGCTCTAAAATTTTATATGTCCAATGATTAATATTTAATTGATTTATATTTTCAGATTTTTCTATCTGAAATGATGGTATACATTTATAAAAATGTTTGTACTAGTTGTTCTATTAGTATCTGTAAAACTAATCTCTTTCTGAGAAATAGTGAAAGGATAATATTTTTTAAGAAAATTATTTCCTAATATAAAATCTCCATGCATAGCCGGAAAACATAAAACTTTTGGAATAATAAATTTATGATTATTAATCCAAATAGGTATTTTTTTTGCTTTAAATTCTATTTTAGTTTGTTGACCATTAATTTATGTTGCTAGGATTGGTCTTTTCATTAGTTGCCATTTTTCTAATGGTAAGGCATTAGGTTGACATACCGAAGTTGTTGCTCCAGTATCAATTAAAATATTTAAACTATAATTTTTATAACCTTGAAATTTAAAATTTCCTAAAATATAATTGTATGTCTTACAATTTTGATGTTTAGAAAAAATGATATCTTCATTTTCTCCAATTTGCATTTGTGAAATTACTATTGGTTTTAGTTCATGTCTAGAACTAGAACTTTCTTCCTTAAATCTTCCAGGAAAAATAGGAATTTGAATATTTTTATTATTTTTCTCTTTTCCTAAATTTTTATATTTTAATTTAGGTATTTCTAAATTAATAGGTCTATTTTCTATAGACATATTATCTTCTTCTATTTATATTTCTGATTCTAAATTATTATTATTCTTGAAATACAAATTATTTCCAGAGGCCATAATTTGTAGTGGTTTTACTTTCTTCTCTTCCTAAGAATCAGTAATATTATTACTTAACCAATCATTAGGGATTTCTAAATCTTTCCAATTTAGTAATCGTGGTTGTATTGTTTCATTAAATCCTCGTGGCTCGAAGACTTCTACTATTTGGGAATCTATTTCTCTAATAGATGTTTGTAGCAAATTAGTCAATTCATGAATAGCTCGCCATTGTATAGATAATTCAAAGCTATCTTCTTTCATTCTTATATTTGTTGTTTGAATTTTTAATCTAATTGTATCCTGTATATTAGAATCATTAATAGAAATAAAAAAGTTTGGTTTTACTTTAAACCATACTACACCTGATACTAAATTAGACTGAACTCCTCCTATTAGTGCCTTAATAGGATCACTGAAACGCTTATCTAGCATAACAACTAAAATAGGTGTATCTATTCCTTGTCGAAATAATGCCTTTATTTCGATTTGTATTAAACCGATATGTATATACCTTAATTAAGGGTATTTCTTTTTTAATCGTTTTATTTTATTTTTATCAAAAATAGGAATATCTACTAGACCATTTTTAGATGCTCTAGCAGTAGTATTTCCGCTAAATTGTTCAAAATGGCGTGTTGACCAGAAATTAAATTTAGATAATTTATAAATTTTTGTTTTTTAAACTTTAGTTAGTTGCTCTAGCTTTTTATCATCAATCTGAAATTTTTCGCCTAGAATATTAGATAATTTGGTTACAGCTTTTTCCTCTTTTGGAATTTCTTGAAAATTAGAAAATACTGTGTTCTTAGTATTTAACATAAAAATATAATCATTCATAGATTCGTCTGAGCTAGACTCATCATCAGAACTTTCTATTTCATATAATATTTCTTCTTGATCAGAGATTTCTTCTCCGAAACATGTTTCTAATTTATTTTCTTTTAAATATTTTATCATTTTCTTTTGTTGCTTACCTTTTTTAGGGCAATCAGGAGCTATATGACCTTTTTCATTACATATATAGCAAATACATTGACTAAAATTTCTTTTCTTTTTATGTCTAACATACTTTTTATTTTTATTAAATTTATTAAATTTGGATGATTTTTTCCATTTTCGCCATTTATATTTCTTATGAAAACTTTTTCTAGTTTTCCTTGGTTTTCTAATTTCTTTATAACAACCAAATTCATATTGATTATCTAATAACTTAGAACAATAATTATATCCTAATTTATTTTTAACTTGTTTACTAGCTTTTGCTTTAAGACAGTGGTCTACTATCATTCTCCAAGCAAAACTAATTCTATTTCCTAATGTATCTATTCCATTACTTTTTTCTAAAAATTCGGAATATTTTGTATTACATAATTCATCCCAAAGAGGGGGTAACTTATGAAAATATTGGTTTATCCAAAATTTTGTTTTATCAGTAGATAATAAATAAAAATATTGTGAAAACTCTTTAGAGAAATTTTCTAATTCTCTAATATCACATAATTTTAATTTTGTCAGCACATAATCTATGTCTAACTTACGACTTTCTATATTCATTATTCCACAAAATTCTCTTTTTAAAATTTTTGTGAATTCTTTAAGAATCTCTTCTAGAGTTTTAAAACTAGAAATTAATTTTTTTTTTTCTTTTCTACCTTCTTCAGAATTTTCCCATTGTCTAAGGAATTGAAGAGCATCACCTTGTAACGTACCAGATATATAATTTAAAAATCTATCTGTAGTCCAAGCTGATCTATAATTTATTGTAACAATAACTAAACTTTGAGCCGAATCGTCTATTGTTTGCTCATAGTCTTTAAAATGTATATTTTTAAAATCTAAGTATTTACCTTGTGAGGCAACACTAGTTTTATTTAAATCATCTACCCTATGTTCTGTAGGAACAGGATTTGAAGTAGATGGGAATACAGGACTTGTATCCACTTTAGGATAATTTACTGGTTCATCTTCATTTTTCTTTATTTCTTCTAACTCTTTTTGAGTATAGAATCGTGTTTCGGGATCTATATCTAAATGATCATCCGAACCTATTTTTCTTTTATCTAAAGCAATTTATTGCTTTTTATCATTATCACTTTCACTTTCTGTGTCAGTGTCAGTCTCATCTTTTTCTACAGTAATTTCTTCAGAATCTTGACTAGATTCATCAGTTGTATCATAATTTAACATATAATGATAATTAGTTCCTTCAAATATATGTTCATTTTGAGAATATAATTCTTGCATCATTTTGACTAAATGATGCCGAGGAGGTAATGGGCGGATTCGCCCAGGTCAACTCCATCAATATGTGCATGGGACTTTGAAAGGAAAAGTAAAACTCAAAGAAATACAATGGTTTCAATATAAACAAAAAATGAAACATAATTTGATTAAAGACATGTCTATGAGCACTTACCAATACCAATCTGAAAGGGCTCGCATGAGGTAAAAAAAACCAAGTATGTGAGAAGTCTAAATGTGGAAGCCTTAAGCAGTAGTATTATTTTAAGAGTTATGAAATTTATGGACCGAAATTTTGAAAAAAGAAAGAAAGAATAAAACCTAACATTTCTAATATATATTGTATTAACTATGGTAGTTTGGAACACAATGAAAATGATTGTCAAAATAAAAGTGATAATGCTAATCAATACACACACACACACACAAAAGCATTTAGTCACAGTTCCATGAGGACGTCCTGTTATATATATTGTTTTTTTATTTATTACTTTTGATCCAAATATTCTCTATAAATTTTAACTGAATATTGGATACCGGCTAAAAATGAGAAGAAAACAAATACCTTAATTTGCAGTCAAAAAGCATTGTGAATTGCATATATAACTTTAGAAACGAACTTAGAATTATAATAAATAAATAGAAATGGGTAGCTAGCTTGTGAATAATTTTCAAGAGGCTTAACAGAGAGTAAGAAATATTAAAGAAGAGACTAATTAACTCTGTCCATAGAAATCATATCAATACATGAGGGGCAACAAAACACACACACCAACAGATCCAATATATATAGAATATTAACGAACAGGAGAAGTCCCTGGTACAATATCCAGCCACCAGATGGAAAAGAAGGCTAGAAAATAAAGTTTGTATATGATGAGATTACACACACTCAAATAACTAAGCAGCAGCAGTAGTATTGATATATTGTAAGGCATGGAGGCCATGAAGGAGAAAGCAAGTATTAATTAATTATTAGACGGTGAATGAAAATCTCTTAGCGTAGTCTACAACTTGTGCAATCTCATCAAGGTTGATGACTCCATCTCCGTTTGAATCAACATAGCTAAGACATCGGCGAGCTCTCCATTTGGGGGCAACAGAACCCATATACTTGAATGCTTTGGCCAGCTCTTCCAGGCTCAGCCGACCATCGTTGTCCAAATCATGTTGCAGGAATATTGTCTTCAGCTGCTCGTCTGTCATCTTTGCACCCTTCACCTTACTCGTCGGTGCCTCAATTTTTCGACCCATATCTTCAACTTATTTATTTGCTAATTCGATCTGGCTATTTCTTTTCTTTTTAGAGGTTGCGATATTGATCTCTAAGGCAATGTAATATATGCATCCTCTTATATGCTAGCTCCTATATATGTGTGTGTGTGTGTGTGTGTGTAGAGAGAGAGAGAGAGAGCCATGCCTTCCTTTTCAACTTTATATATTCTCTTTGCATAACATCCCTTGAAAAGATATGATATACGTCCGAAAGGTAAAAAAGGTAGAAGACTAAAATGAAAAACAAGAGATAAAGTACGTGTATATATATATATATATATATTTTGTGTGTGTGTGTGTGTGTCTATATATATATTTAAATATAAATTCAAAAGCATCACAACTTTCATTCACCTAAACTTTATTTTAAGTCCACACTGTTGCCGGATGCTTGGCATATTTTGAAAATAGACTGGTACCTCTCGAATTTAATTGCATTGTCCCAAAAAACGTTAAATTAACAATAATTAATTACGTGAGATGATGGAATCATATTTTGAAGTTTGCCAAATTGCTACTAATTAATTAAAAGACATTCTTTTTATATATTTATGATCAGAAGATGATGCCTTTTTTTGTTACTTGGGTGTTTCATTATTAGAGAAAATGCTTAAAAAAAATGAATATACACATTTTATTAGTTTAAACTTTTAAGAGAAGTGAAAATTCAACTTAGTATCAAAGCCTAAGGTATTGAGGTTTTGGATTTCAAACTCAACAACTTTATCTAAAAAAAATTAAAAACACATGTAAAAATCCAAATGAACCCAAAGAAAATGAAGGTTCACCTTCTATCAATATAGTTTAATACAATTAGAACACAGAGGGAGATGGAGTATTAAAATTAATTTTGGCTATTTAATCGACAATATATTCTACATATTAGAAGATTAATTTACAAATTTAAAGTTATCATCCAAAAAAATAAAATAAATAAATAAATATTACCAACGCATTTAAACAATTGCCTTATTTTTTTCTAGTTAATATTTTCTTATTTAGAAGTTAGTCCACTCGTAAGATCTACTGTACGTTATATATAGTAATTAACACAAATAAACACGAAAGAGGTAAGTTGATAATTAAAATGGCAAATTAAACCAAATGGGAATAAGTTCAAGACAAGAATATCATAAGGCTAGCGGAAAAAGTTGTGGATATGTAATATTTGGCATATCCATATACCAAGGCAAAGCAAGGATCCGATTCTGTAGCATCCAATTCAAAGTATGAATTCTTTTCCCATATGTAGTTGGCCCTATAGAATATTGTTTTCGCATTCGAATAATATACATGGTCTAAATTATACCGCTGTGCTAAAGTCTATCTTACTTTTACGTGTTTGGTTGGGACGAAATAATTAATAACTCGGAGGAGGCGAATTGAGGAAGTAGCTAGAAAAGAGAGAAACACAAGAGGTGAATCGTTGAGAGTTAACGTGGAGAAAGCATCACTAAAAAATTATACTTTTTTCATTTTTATTCGATATTTCCTCTTTCCTTATCCACTACCAAATTCTCTCTTATCCCCTTCGACCTTCCTTTTTATTTATTTATATTTTTTTCCCCCTTATCTCAAATTTAAAGTAACTAAGAAAATATATACAAATCTAATTAAGCAAGCTACTAGGACCTGTTTGGATCTACGCACTGGATTGGACTTTGAGTAGAGGATCGAACTATTGGATAGGATAGTTTAATATTATCAATATGTTTAGAACACTAACAAAGTTGGACTGTATCGAAAAACTATTAATTCTAAAAATTTAAGTTAATAAAGGACGAATTATTATATTTTTTATATTTTATATATCTCTAATATTTTCTTTCACATTTAGGTGAAATTTTTTGATGTTTATTTTCGGTCTGATCTTTTTTTAGCTCATTATGGATCCGTATATGTATTTTTTTATTTTTGTTTTTGAGAATAATTGTTGAGTTTCAAATTTATATCGTTACGTTGTTTTTGCTCTAATACCGTATTGAATTGCCACTTGTCCAAAAAACTTAAGTTAATGGAAAGAGTTGTCATTTATTTTATATTTTATCTATAATAAATTGTATTATAGAATATTTTTAATTTAAAATAAATTATAATATAAATTTAAAATAAAATTAATAAAAAATTATTTTTCGAATTTACTCAAACTCCAACCCAATTTCTGTGAATTTTCTGATATAGATCAACTGTCGATCAATGCTGGCCGTTAACACTATCTCACTCAGGATTGAACACTAAGACAGAGTTTGAAACCGGTCAATAAATTACAATAAAATAGTTTCATCTAAACTCATGCTTTTCAATGGGATCAATTAATTGAATTGATTAAAAATGATAGGATAAAAATTGGACTATATATTGTCTAATCCAAAAAAAAAAGATATAGGACTAGACTGAATTGACTATGGTCTAATGTAGCCTGTGAAGCATTGTAATTAAATACGATTGGAATATTGGATGAATTTGTGCAGTTCCCATTTCATATATGCCTTTTAGCTGGCTACGGCAGAAGATCTAACTCTTTTTGGATATATAGTTAATATGGACCATTTTAATGATCAATCGTTCTTTATATAATATAATGAGACAGGAAAGGATTGTTAGATGTGAACAATGCCACAACCAGAAACTAGCTAGCCAATTAATCAGGTAAGTAGTAGACTTTAGATTATTAAATGTTAGAGATAAAATATAAAATATATGATGATCTACATTTTATCAGTTTAAGTTTTAGGATAAGTGGTGATTTAACATGGTATCAGAGCCGAAAAATCTAGTAGTCATAAGTTCAAGTTTATCATTTTAGGATAAGTGGTGATTCAATATTAAATTTCAATTATCAATACAAAAAAAAACGATGTTTAGTGACGGAAAACATTGTGACGGAAAGGAACCCGTCACAAAACAATGTTTTTTGTGTCAGAAATTTAAACTTCCGTCACAATTATAGAATCATTTTTCAGTAATTGTGACCAATATGTGACCGTCACACATGCAGCTGCGCGGGAACAAAATTTTGAAATTTTGTTTGCATTTAGTGACGGAATTAGACAAATGTCGTCACTAAATGACAACCAAAATAAAATAAAATAAAAATTTCGTTTCTGTGACGGTTAAAAAACCGTCACAGATGC